>LGRX02020278.1:0-20446 GCA_001247695.2 Cymbomonas tetramitiformis
GGGGAGGGGGGAAATTGCGGGCCGAAGGCCCGCGCAGGCCCGGGAAAAGAGGGGGGAGAAGAAAAAATTGCGGGCCGAAGGCCCGCGCCGGCCCGGGAAAAGAAGGGGGGCTCTCACAAGACAATTATGTGAAGGAGAGTTTTATTGAGTACAATGGACCTGCAAGCACTGAGTGTGAGGGCTTTTTGACAACTGCCTTAAACTCATATTTTGACGGCAAACCTTGGCGCTTTGAGCACACAGATAAGCAGAGCAGAGGAAAATATCAAGGTGTTTCCGCTGTGGTGAGCCGTCTTCAGAAACGGTCTAGCAAGTTGTCTTTTATGGCAGAAGGTTGGTAACATATTGCAACTCTCGTCGTCCCGTATCAAATGTGTAAATTTGTAATATATGTATATAGAGTACTTGGATTCCTGGATATCGAAACTTTTTGGCATGATAAAAGCTACTAGGTAGACGATATTGTGTTTCAGAGAAGGTAAGATGGTTCGATTTTAATAATCACAAATCACTAGTTTAAAAGTGAATATTGTGTGAAATGCACGTTTTTACTAAGCGGCTTGAAAATAATTATACCCAAAATCGTGGAGCGGCCGCTCGCGCGGGGCCTTTTTTTGGCGGCCTTCAGCCGCATCCGGGAAAACCGCGCCTGCGGCGCCACGGCTTTCAGCCGTTTCTCGGACTAGGCCATGAATTACTTTCTCACGCACCATGAGTATAGAATAAGCATGTTATACGACGTTGTGAAATAGCATGCTTTTTTCCCGTTAGCGATGGAGCGATGTACATGTGTGTATTGTACGATGTGATGCATCTTGATGCCCTGATGATTTGCCGTGCGGGTTACCTATTGTTTATTGATGCACTGAAATAACTTTCGGTAGGCTCCATAGATTTTGAGTTCTTCATTTCGATAATGTAATGTATCCATCCACATGCCGCTCTCAGCGGAAGCACATATATGTGTGCATAGACAACTAAGGTGGCTCTACTGTTCAAACTGATATCATACCCGCTAGATTCACTGAAGTTGCTGCAAGGGTCGTGTCGTCTTTCACCTGTAATATATCAACATCTTTGAAGTTTATCATACACTGGAAATATGCGGAGTGATGGGTGCACGCAGGCGGATATTCCAGCCATGAATTGCGTGCTGGTGATCCTGCTTGCCCTACACAGATATCTCAATAAGTTGCATCGCCTTGTGTATAGAGGAAGATAAACCACTGTGGGAAACAGAGGCAGTCCAAATCGATTGCTGTGCCACATTTGCAGAACAGCTCCGCAAGACCACAACACCTAATATGCTAACGAATAGTTTGACAGGAGTTAAGCTTATGCTATCGAAGGGAAGACGTAATCTAGTTGAAAATGAGCAGCATCTCAACCAACATGGCTTGCTTGCTATGTTGCACTGCAAGAAGAATGCCGAATGTGCTAAGCCTCACTCGCATTCGGAAGCTAGAGGGAAGGAAAACACAGAGAAGACAGGCTATTGAAATCTTGTCGATGTATAACTCAGCAAAATTCGAGAACTATGTCGGTCGATAGGTACACGGTATCGAAATATTTTCTACGAAGCTGGTCTCTCCCCTGAGATCCCGAATCCTGGGTCTGGAACATGCTATGGACGCGGTCATTGAGGTTCGCTCGTTCAAAGCCCACCTCCGTGGGTATCGATAGCATGTCATACACAACACTTCACCATATATATAACACCAAATATTTCAAACCTCGCAACACTTTCTTGAAGCAAGCGCGGTGATATCAACTCCGTATCTCTGACCGTGCCTCACGGTGGCCAAGCACTCAAAAGGGTTTCTGCACGATGATCCGCCAGTTGAGGTCGGCGATCTTCGCCTTCTCGGCGTCGGCCCAAGCCACGCCACCCAAAAGCAGGTTGTTCACGAGCTTCTCGACCCACTCGGGGAGCACTCCAATGCGGTTGAGCCCAATAATGATGCCACGGAAAAACAGGAAAAGATCAGTCTTTTGATCAGTAATTGGCCAGGCCGGCGCTACGCTCGGAGCCGAAAGCACAAGCTTGAAGCCTGCTCGCTCGAGGGCGTCGGTGACGTCCTTGGGGTAGTTGCTCTGCGTCGCGGCGAGCGTCGGCAAGAACAGCTTGTGCAGATGCACATGGTGCGGATTCGAGTGGTCAAAGTCCGGTGTAAGCAGATACTCGCTGCAGCTAAACTTGGCACCTGGCTTGAGCACGCGGAAGATCTCCCTCGAAACGCCGTCAAGCTCGTGCTTCTTGAAGAAAGGCCATATCGCCTGGAACGAGTAGCTGCCGTCGAAAGACTCATCTGGGTATGCGAAAGGCAGATGGTGATCTCCGACCTTCAGGTCAAGCCGATCTTCAAACCCAGTTTCTTTCGCATAAGCGATCCCGTTCAGGATCTGGCCTTCATCGATGTTGAAACCAGACACTTTGCCACCTGTCATGGTCGCCATATGGTGCGCGATCCGGCCTCGGCCGCATCCAATGTCAAGAAGCGTAGAGTCGGAGCTAACGTTCAGCGTTTCCAGAAGCTGTTCCTCAGTGAGAAGCTGGTTAACGTACAAGCCTTGCTTGGCATCGATTTGTGGCGGGATGTACATCTTCTCAATGTCGGCAACTGCCAACACTTCGTGCAGGACGGTATAATAGCTGCGCACATGCTCGGTCTCCGCAGCCGTTTCGCCTTCGTGGGCGTCTCCAAACCCGTAGCGGCCACTCTGAAAAAACTTGTACGCCTCAATGCAGTTGTCAATGTCGGATTGAGGCAGGCGCAACAGGTTGCGCAAACCTTGAACCCCAGTGGAGAGCTGGTAATAGGACGGCACTGAGCTCCATGAGAAGGCGGCAAAGACCCCAAATAGCGCAACGAAAACTAATTTCATATTTGGCGGAATCGCTCGATGGAAAACTCAATTGCAGTCTGGTTACGTAGACGTACAGCCTCTGGACGGCGACGAGTTAGAACTAACAGAATGGGCCTCGTGCAACACTCTTCAACTATTGCTGTCCTGTCGTGTGATATTCGGAGAAATGCGGCAGCGTAATAGAATACGTACGAATTGGAATTCGAATACCCCCGAACGCAAACATCTCACATGTCACGACATGTTCGATGTTGTATTTGATATTTCTTATTTGCTTATTTGGGACCTTCGGTCCCAATCGTCTCCCGCGCCGGGACCTGCGGTCCCAAATCCTGGTCCCAAATCGACAAATTTTCCGTGGAGCACCCGTCGTGTCATAATTTTGTTTGTATAGAGTAGTATTGAACCAGATGAGAGGGACCTCTGGTATGAACAGCAACACTTTAGAAGACGAAAGAGCAAGGAGTAACTTCTAACTATAGTACGCTAGTTGTAGTACTATAGTTACTCCCCTTGGAAAGAGTAGTATCACCGACGCGACGCGACGCGACGCCGCGCCGACGCGACGCGGGAAAAAGAAGTTCAAGTTGCAAGTTAGAAGTTTTAAAAAATGTTTATCAGCCAGAGCGGTGATTTTGATAATTTCTGATTTTTGTTTTGAATACTTGCACGCCACGCAACATTCATAAATTATCAACTAGAGTCAACTAGACTATGGAGTCTGGCAAGAAATTTGAAAACTGCTCCTTCACAAGCGTTACCTAGATAGTGACCGCTGATTGGATTAGACTCCGAACGAATGCACAAGCTCAGGAAATCAACTGCGGGCTACTCTGAAAAAAGTAAAGATTCTGTTGGCAGCATAAGGTCATTCTTCAAAGCGCAAAGCGTTTCCAGACAAAGAAGACATAGCGAAGAATATTTCCACGAAGAAGGCCAGATCCTTGGGGGATATGCCACAACAGCGCAGAACTCTCCTCAAACGGAGGCGCAAGGGCATGGTTGCGAACAAGGTGACGAATTAAGCGCGAATATTTTAACCCCTGCTCTGGATAGCAACTTAGCTGAGCGAGTATACAGCAAACGTCACCAAGAGGGCAGGTGTGCTAATGTCGTATTTGTCCCTTTCGACGCTACCTTTATCAGCGTTCAGGATCTGTCCAAATTATCTCACTGCGTCTTCTGCATGACGGATTGTAGAGCTATTGATGAGAGCCTTCGGAAAGTTCCTCGACACAATAAGGGTGGTGAACGACAAGTAGGAGTTGCGTTTCTGAAGGATAATGTTGCCGAAGTGGCAACCAGCTCCGTACAGTGTAGACCACGGCACACAGTATCCCCTACAACTAAAGCACCACGGAAGATGTTACAGCTATACATAGATCTGGGTCAGGTGAAACCGGCCGTTTTTTCATTCGACGGTGCCTCCAGGCTTCCTTATAAGTATGTCTGCTCGCCCATAGTTGAGCTTCGCACCCTAGGTGTTTTCGAAAACTGTTTACGCCACTGGAGCTCTTCTACCGATGCGCTGCGACTGCTCGTTGTTCCTAACGTGATATAATCGTTGCTCGCCCCCGCGGCATGCGGGCTTTGCGTGCGAATTTCATATGCCGGTGTGAGCCTGAATCCGTACCGTCCCCTTGATGCAGGAAAGCTTTCGCTATACCACTTGCCACGTATGCGGCATGACATATATGCAAGGAGAGGAGTCTGATGAGAAGATGCACTGCAGCTTCCACTATACGATACACCAGCGCATGTCCTTTGCGGTAGGCTACTTTCTGCCGAGAGTAGCCTACCACGAGATTTGCTCGCTACACTAAACTTCTTAACCACTTTACAGACTTCCTTGCAGTTTCGATTACCGTTGCATTTTGATGGTCCGCGATAAGCTACCATCACCAATTCGTAACACACTCAACTTCAAGGCGCTGCCTGTGTTACAGGGATGGCGTGGCTTGCCCGTCGCATGGGCTGCGGGTGGTAACAACGCTCGTGTCGTACTTGCGCCAAGTAATAACGCGAAGGTATGAACGTGACACGATCCGTTGTTGGTCAAGCCGTGCTCTCAGAAAAAGTCAGCAACACGCTGTTCAAAGGTTGTGTGCTTCCATGTATTACCCTTTCCAACTATGATTTGGACCCGTGCCTTGTTCTGGGTTCGAGCTGGTCGTTTCGGGTTGCACGCTATCCGGCAAATTCCTCTCGGGTCCACTGTAACAAGTCGCTACTTGTGTAGATGAACAACTCGCTACTTGTTTTAATATCCCCTCTAGTGCTTTGTCGGGTGAAGCCCTACCTCGGTGACGACGTTCTCTCGTGTTGTCGGGTGAAGCCCTACCTCTGTGGCAAAAATCTTTTACACTATGTTGGTTGAAGCCCACCTCCGGCAAATTTAAAAGCACGTCGGATGAAGCGCCACAACAAAACACCCTACCACTAAGTCCGTACGTGTTTATTCGGGGTACTACAACCTTAATTATGTGACAAAGTACATTCGCGCGCTTAGTCGGATCAAGCACGGCATCTCCGACAAAGTTCTTTTGTGTTTTGTCGAATGAAGCATACCTTTGTGATAAAGTTGTCCAGGGGTAAGTCGCTTGCGGTCTGACCTCTGTTATGAGTTCTTTGGGAGTGGTTGAAGCCCAAGCTCCGGGACAAGCTCTGGCGAACTCAGGTGTTCTGCGATCGGACAGGTAGTCGATACCCTTTCAAAGGTTGCAGATGAGCTGGGTCTTCCTCCGGATTGGTTACTTTCGCCGTCTAGGTCATCGATCAAGGTACTGCACTAGCGTTCCTTCGAGGCCCTCGGGCTTAAGTCCTCATACCTGCTCCTCTGGAAAATCCTGCAGGTGGAGTCTGGTTGGCGAGTTGTGGCCTTGTTTGTTCATGAATTGAGCAGCTCGCCTTGTGTTTAGAAGGCGCCGGCATAACGGTCGTCCGGTTTTTCGGCCACACGCAGTCACGGAAGCACGGTTGTGCTACCTGCCAGCAACGCATGCACTCTTCACGATGTCCAAGCTGCCTTATTGTGTTGCTTGAAGCTGCTCATTGTCGTTGAGAGTGCAAAGTGCAGGTGTTCTTGTACGTGAAAGGGGACAGCAGAGGGAGCCTGTCCGGTTGCGTGGTCTCCGAGGATATCCGATGTGCAAGGCGTGTGTGCGCGGACTTGGAGTGGCCACGCAGCCTTCCGGACGAAAATGACAGCACTGCTCACCAGGGTGACTGTTGTCCCTCTCTTCATACCGCCGCAAACGGACCGCCTGCAAACAAGCACACCACTGCAGCACAGCAAAAGCACCAGCAGTTCGCTGTAAGCGGCTCAACCTTCTCATCGTCAAGGTGCAGCACCAGCTCAGACAAGCGAAGGCAACTGGCAGGTAGGTTTGCTACCGTGTCACAGCTACTTTATATTTATGGTTGGAACGTACTGCATCGTTTTGAAGTACACGGTATCTCATGGTGCCTATTATTGAGTGAGGTGTTCAATCAGTAGATGCCAAGGATACCCAGGGAGTGCTTTCCCCACGCTGAGTAGCGATGTTCATGCAAATAGGTGCTTATAGAACGTTTCTGTTTTCGCCCGTGTGCTGCTCGGTGAGCTCCAGGCGTTGTCCTCAAGTTTTTGGCAGCTGCTACATCCCTTTGGAGCTCTAGTCCGATCTGCAACTGCAGCGAAGAAAGTGTGGTTTGAGGAGTAAAGGATTGTGAGGGTTTTGACAAGAGATTCGTAGGGGAGGCGCGCTGTGTGGGATTCAGGTATGTCGGAACCTGGAGAACCGAGGGTCGTTGAAGACTGGAAACTCAAGTGCCGGCCCGAGACAGAGGATGCAGTGTGCGGAATTCGAGCCATCTGGGTGCACTCAGAAGACAGGCGGCAGGGTATAGCAAGTTGCATGCTGGATGCTGTCAGGTGCAAACCTGCCAGAAAGTGGCGCCTCGGTTCGCTGAATGCCGTTGTAAAGGTTGCATGTGATGCTGTGCTTGCAGGTGAAATTTAAATGTGGAAGTACTGTGAGGGATGCTATGTGAAGTGGTGCTTGCAGTTGAGAGTGAAAAGAAAAGGCGAAACGTGATGTCCATTTGTTGGGTTCCAGGTGCTGCCATTTTGGACCTGGATACGTCATCCCTATCAACAAGTTGGCTTTCTCGTTTCCGACAAAAGCAGGGGACGCTTTCGCGACTCGATATAATGATGTATCTAACTATTTGGTTTATGGCGACTTTCCCAATGTATAATGTCCTAATGTATCCGCCAGAAATCAATGAACCCTAATTTGGACATCATCGAACCTATTGCAACGCCGATGCTAGCTTGGGCGGTGTACCATTTTGCTCGACATACCATTCGGACGCTACCATGTCAATGTCTCGCCGCATGATAAAAGGCCTTCGTTTCTTTTCTTTGCCTCTAATGAGGTCGATTTCAGATATCAATCTAGACTATCGAGGGTCCCTAGAGGGATCTGATACAAGAATAGGGCTAGAAATTAGGGTATTTGCATCCTAAATTACCAATCTCGTTATCCCCAAATGCGGGGTAAACACTGGCATAGGAGCTATAGGAGATTGGATAGCAGATAGGCGCTATAACCGCAAAAGAAAACGTCTCAATTATACTATCATAGCATAACGACATTCATTACGTACATGTTCTAGAAGCGATATCAACGCGCAGTAGCCCTATCGGAACGTGTGTGCACAAACGTATTTTAAGATTTGTGAAAGTTCATCAAATACGAGTTGTCTAATTTCAAAGACCTCACATAGCATGGTCGGCAAAGACCGGGGAATGATCCCGCTGAGGAAAGTCGTCGTCCCCAGTCGCGCTGCTACCATTCGAAAAACCTTTTATTTAAATTGCAAAACACAAGCACGATCAGCGTGTTTGCGACACACGCGCAACCGTAGGCAGCAAAAGATCCCGCCGGGAGCAGTCCTCGTTTGCGCTGCAACTCAGCCAAACCCACAATAAACAACGCAATGTGCGTGAAAGTTTGCGTTAGACGCATGCGGCCTGTAGCAAAACACGATCAGGGGAACCAAAACAATCTTAGTGCGAAAGAGAATGCCGAGCGAACAAAGGCAGACCCGTTGTTGAGGATAATGCGGGGCAGCATATAGAACAAGAAAACACGGTGAAAAAATAGTGCAAAAAACAAAAGAAAGTGAAGATGTTTGAGAAAATGAAGACTTTGTGCGAGGCTTGTTGTTGATGTTTGAACATTCTCGTCGAGTTGCGTTTGAAATTTCTCGAGCGCACAATAACTATGCCTCTATCGGCCAATCATATGCCGACGCGCAACGCAAAGCACAACGCACGCCCGCGCCCGAACACCGAATCCAATGGTCATGCGTTATGTGATCGTCCAGTCCGATTAAATGTGTCACCCCGCGGCCACATGGTCCGATCGTTCTGTCGACGATTCGATCGGGTGGTCGAAAAATGGTCAATGGGGGAATGGTGTATCTTCCAAAGGCGTGCGACAACGCTGACGAACGGATCAAAAGTTTTCATGTCGAAAATCTTTGGGCGGTCTTGACAGTGTTCCAATGACGATTTCGTTTCGCCCCTCCACATTTTTTTTGTGAAATCGTTCTTTGCCCCTTTAAGGGAAACCCGTTCATGTTTTTTTGTTTCAGAAGATTTCCTTTTTTTATCTGCGACAGGAACATTTTCTTGTGCTGAAATCGGTATAGGCAGCCCTGAGATCCACTCGAGGGTGGTGCGCATATGTAATTTGCATTTAAAAGACCCCCCCAGTCTTTCGGGTCGAAGATGTCCTTGGCTTGCCACCCCTTTATTGACTTTGCCATAGCTCGGTGGTACACCGACATCAGAGTGCACTTCTCTTCAAAATCTTTCTGTAGGAAATCTTTCACGTGTCCCATAATTCCGGAACCCGCTGCAAATAAGTCAACTATCACCCTACTTTTAATCTTCTTCGAGTCTTTGAAGTTCGTGACATTGAACTCGGTGAGCATTCGACGAATATGTTCCGCATCCACAACTGCTCTGCTTTGTCGCTCTCTGTCTTCGAAAACGTCATGAAAAATAAGCTCTGTCAACTATGTCTCGATGGAAACTTCGGACAAGTACGTATCTGGCATATGCTCATGAAAGCTACTTGCACTTTTCATGTACGTATTGCGATCTGGGATGCGAGCGCGTTGTTTTGCTCGCACCCGAGAATCATAAGAGCGACACACGATGCATATACCTCGGTCAAATGTACTTTCATCGTGGGTGCACTGCCTTTTCGGCATATTTATTTATACGTCGATTTATTCTATCCGAAATTCAGAACCTTTCGAGTGCGTTGCTGAAAAAAAACATCGGCCGCCACTGTTGAACACTGTACAAAGCGACACAAACTGTACAGAACGACATGAATTTGCGATAGACGCCACAGTCACAGTTCACGAGTGCCTATGACATACTCGACTGTCACAAGGGATGATCGGTCATTGACTCGTGCCGCGTCATGTCATGGAAAGTAATCGAACTATCGAAAGGATTTTTCGCGAATTAATTACTGCACCGTCGAGCCTTTTATCATCGACCGTACCATAATGAAATTAGACCTGCTGACATCACCACCACGTCACCATCACCATCCTTCGACGTTGAAATGATGGTGCCTCGTCGCATAATGGTACGACGGCCTATCGTGGAGGGCATGCATGGACGTAGGCCGTAGGTATGGACGCCGCTCATCAGGCCCTACTCACGACGTGACGACGGCCAAACACGGCCAATGTGGGCGTCATGTGGGGGTCGGACGAACCCACCCTACTTATGATGTGTTTTGCAACCGATATTGTGCCTTGCTTTGGGAAAATATGGGGGCCATCCGTTGTTTACCCGTCGGCAGTGGTTCCCCTCTGCCTGTGAGCTATTTCTAGCACGATATGTGTACGAGTTACATTACATAACGATGTTATATTGCCTCGAACTGCTAGTGTATATATATATATATATATGCAAAGTTTCGGATATTAACGCAAATTTGCTCCGGAACGATCACATCACCGCGGGCGCGCTACGCGCTCCGGACGATAAATCGTTTACCGAGACAGTTAGTTTGTCGTTCCGAGAAGTGATTGTTACGTTGTTTTCAGTGATCCCACCACAGACGGCCAAATCGCTTATTTCTCGCGATAGAAAATAAAACAGAGCATTTCCAACTGCAATTATATTTTTAAACATGCCTGTTAGTACTCCCCGTGCTGCTCAAGGTAAGAGGTTTCTTATCTGCAATGATATATCCGTTTCCGTCGTTCCGACTTTCAGTTTTCGTGTCGGATACGCACTTTGCACCCTAACCCGTCCTTGCGGGAAAACACACCATTATTGATTTAGGGCCTTAGAACGGTTCGACTTTCTTTTAAACGATTTTTTTTAGTGTTATCTAGAAACGTATGTAAGGGATTTTTCAACGGTACTCTTGCGAAAAAGGAATTCACGTTATTTCACGAGGGGGCGTCAGTTCCTATTTACCGAGTAAAACCTCTGTGAATCTTGGTTTGGGTTTCACCCCGCATCCGAGCGTTTGCGACCCATCGGACCTCTGACTGCTCACAACACTTTGTTATTATACATATTTCATGAAAAACCTACTTTGAAGGCGCTCTGGAAACGTTATGCAGGTCCCGTTTTCGAGTTTTCGCCGAGCTGGCGAGAACGTCGAGGGGGGCAGCGGTTTTGCCCTTCCTGTGGTATACGCTTACCCTCTCGAAGCAAACTGCTTGAAAATCACGGCATTTGCCCTGGGAACGTATTGTCTCGAAATATTTTGTCGGTTTGCCCAACGGATATGATGCTATTTATCAATGACCTCCGCAGAAGTATGTTTAAGAGAATTCGCAATGCTAGAGGTGTCGCGGTGTGGGGTCTAACCTACGTCAACAAGACGTGGCCGCGCTCCGTTTTCAACTACATGTTTAGTGAGTGGCTCGAGTCGAGAAGGATAAATAGCACCACTAAAGGTGGAAAAAATCCTCGCGTTCAAACCGTTCGCACGGTCTGGGAGCTACGGACCAATTAAGTTTTACTGGATCTGGCGGTTTTAGATAATGGCCTCGCAGTTTCTAACGCCATCACAAACAAAAATGGCTCTATTTCGGTCATAGTTCCACCTTTAATAATTTCTCACACAAGCACAGGTGCCAGCGTGACAGTGAAAGAAACCTTGACGGTTGAGTACGGCACTGCGGTTCTCACTCTAGGCGGCAATGTCCAATTTTGTGAGACTCGAGGGAAGTTCCTAGGAACCAAGATCTCCGGCCATCCCTTTGGTAGCATGAACTACGGTCTGGCTGAACCTGAGTCTCTGAACGCGGTCACAGCCCGGAAACTTCTGTCGGCGAGGTGTATGGCGATCCCAAGATATATGTGGGCTCTGGGATATAATGTGAAAGAGCGGGTGCGTGCTGCCTTGGGCATCACAGTAGGGCACGATGTCGAAGACTATAAGACAGCTTGGGCTCAAACCCAATCACGCCTAGCTTTCTCGAGTCCCTCGCCATGTGTGGTGAGGGGATCGAGAAAGCTACCCGACAGAACTGCACTGACCGTACGGTTGAGGTGTGATCAACACATTTGGTGTGGTAGTCTGGAGGTTTGGCAAATGCCACCCCAGCTTGGGCTTGACCCCAATCACGCCCGGCTTGCTCGAGTCCTTTGACTCAAAGGATTCGAGCAAGCTGCCCGAAGGAGCTGTGGTATCGTGCAGCTCCTTCGGTTTCCGACCCTCCGCATTTTCGTAACCCTAAAACCCTGAGCACTACTCAAGCACTCTTGTAAAGGCATCTGCATCCCTTCAACTTTAAGGCATTGTCGCGCCTGTATTTCCTATGCTACACATAGCACTTTGTCCCACAGTTATGTGTTTAGAATACACGGGTATGTTTTGAGATTGTAAAGGACACACACGGCATGCACTCTTATAACACAGCACAGCTTGATCGAAGCGCGCGACGAAGCATTGTAGCACGGCCGCAATCGAACGAATAGAATAGTGAGTAGGTATGTATGATAGTATTAAAAGTGAATAGAACCTCTTCTATATGACTAAACGTGCTTTTTGTAAAAACAAGTGAGATAGCTATTTCGTCCAATACAGCGCGCTCTGAGCCATGATAACATGGCAAGTTTATGACCCATCCTAATATCACAGATGGTTTCGTTAGCAATACAAAGCACCATAGTTCCTCAAAGAACGTTTAAATGAGTTTAACTATCACATATGGGCAGCTCTGAATATATATACAACATGTATGCATGTACCACACACAGGCATATACATATACGTAGACCCTATATACGATTGGGCTTCATGGGCGAAGTGTGTTGTGATGCGACGCCCTAAATATCGAGAATCACGCAAACCTGACATTACCATTGCATTTCTCAGCATCGAATTAGGTTGGGGACATCGAAGAACATGCATGTAAATGTAATGATTGCATCGGAATTCGAAACTCCGAAATCCCTATTATGGGCCATATATTCGCAAACCCTAACTGCATAGTTGAAATATGTCATGTTGACACCATATAGCATGCTTGCTAGTGAGATAAGGCATCAAGTTTGGTCAGACGATATCCAAACTGAAGTTATATTGTACCAACATCACACTTGAACGTTATTTGCGTCATAAATACCATGTGCGCACAAACCCTATGAATTCGGGCTTTACAGGGGGATTTCAGGCTTATGTAACACCCTAAATACTGCGAACCACTAAATTTCGAGGTCACCATCGTTTTCCTCAACATCGAAATAGGTTAGAAACAATGTACTTTGAATCTAAATGCAACACTAACATCGAAATTGAAAACCCAAACCCTTATCGTCCGGATTTTTGGCGTTTCGTGGTGATGTGATGCACATGGTAAACTTATGAAAATTTCCGAGTCGGCTTGGAATTTTCCGCTTTTCGTGACACGAAATAACGATGTCGGCTTCGAAAATTATTGCATTCACTCTGGCTTACCACCACGCATTGTGCGATTTGTGCCAAGCAATAGAGGCATCCGATTGTTAAATCAGACCGTGATAATCACGATGTGTGTCCCGGCGCGACGGGGCAAACAAGGCTACACACAAAGCGATTCACTACGTGAAATACGCAGACTGTAGGTATGAGCGAAGGTCGCTGCACACACAGATTATATTAGCATGCACCAAGTGATTATCTATACACGCGCGGTAATGCATGTTGCGTTATGAACACATGCACGTAGGCAGTTGTCTCGATGACGCGTACCCTTGGAAAATAACTTCTCGAAGCCGAATGTCGGGTCCGAAAATCAATATGGAGTAATGCCGTTTTTTATTTTTGATGAAAGTGAATTATAGCGGAATCCTATACCTTGAATACGCCGAATGCCAAAAGATTTCTTGTAGAATCGAGAGGTGGTGGGAGGCCCACGCCTTCCCTACCATCGGTATAGGGGTAGGACCTTCCATGTGTCAGCCCCCCTTTGATTCAACCACTTCAATAGCATGTGACCGGCCCACCCCAACACCACAACCTGCTATAAAACCTCTAAGATCGTTGTTCTTAATTTTTGCCTTTACCATCTTCAGACACGGTCAGCCATGGTTAGCTTGAGTGTCATACAACAAAGCTAAGTGGATACTAACTAGCGCAGTTGCCACAGTATTGCCGATGTACACCTAACCTATCGCTCAGGATTGATAGACAGATATCTTTGCAGGGCCTCTCTAAAAAGTTTGTACTTTCCTGTTTTGAACGAAGGCTAACCGAACAGGTTTCCTATATTTTTAGGGTTTATCATGCTCGAGCGCAATATCGGTGAACTTTGCTGAGCATTGATGTACGAACGTGCCCTCGAAACTGCAGAATCATGATTATAAGATCCTTTGCAACGTGAGGAAATCTCCGGCGTGCTTTCAAGAATCGTGACACTGACTTACTCTCCGCCGGGACCCCGCTTCCGATGTCAGTTTTTTCCTTCTGCTACCTTGAATACACTGAAAACAGACCTCGTGATGGTTATTACGGCTGCTGAACACGCTTAAGTAGATTTTCGTGCCACACAACTAATTCTGGCGTCATTAAAATGAACACATAAGTACGAAACCGAAGTAGTGCTTTCAGGAACTGAAAATGCTAGTTGCAAAAACTCCTCAGACAAAGTGGTGCATTGTTACAAGATTTGGGTATCATATTGTTGATACTAAGATATTTCTGTATGTCACATAGATAACTTTTACAGCGTGCCTCTGGGAGGCTATTGCGTTTTGTGCGCAGGCAAACTGGATTGCTTCCTCTTCTTTCCTCCCTTCTCGGGCTTTGGTAGTATCGGGGCGCGTACCTACGTAGTTACCATAAAAGAAATTTAGCGAAGTAACAGCGAAATAAAACCTGGTGTAGGGGAATCAATATGCACAAAACAGTAAAATTTATGCCGACCCATAAGAGATTCGCCGTTGTTAAGTGCCAGTGACGCACACCCAAGCCCTCCCCATATATTTACTCAGAGACGCACCGTTTTCAATGTTGACCCACTCTGCACGGCTTTAGCAGCTGTCTCCCCTATCAGATTTTCATTTATCTGACGGGTGATTGCCTGCAACCACGCCTCGCTTCATGGCTGCCATACATTGGGACACCCGGTCGACTCGCAACTTCTCCGATACGTGCAAAATTTACATACCGTTTTTAATTTTGCATCGGATATTGCACTTTTGCTCTTCGCCACCACTTGGAATTTCCCTGTAAAGTGCAGTTCGCGCTGAGGAAGAGTTGGAACAGAGCACTGCAGTGCACAGCGTAAAAACCTGACAAAGCGGCTCACCCTTCTTTGTGGTCGAACCCCTGCCGTGGCGGTTAGCTGCTTGCACCTTCACTGTTTTCTTAGCATCTTTCTTGAGCGATTTCTGCACCATTTTGATATCTGACGAGTTCCACCCGATTAAACAGTTGGTAAAGAGTTGTTATGCTGAGACCTCTCCAGCTGATGATGAGGCTTCCACACGCGACGGGTGGATGAGCCGATGAGACCTCTCCCTGCACCGCACCGCACCGCGCACCGCACCGCTCTGCACGAGACCACGACAGCGACATCGACATCGTGTCACATCACAGATCTGAGATCACAATTCACATCGGTCACGAGTCAGTCGAGTGCGAGACTGCGAGTGGACAGTCCTACGGAGCTCAGTCCTACGCTAGTCGAGCCCTTTTGACACCTGATCCCAATGCTGTTCCCGTTCCTGTTATTTCGAATACAGCCCGCTGAGTGGTCCACGTCATAGATGCCCCGGCACGGGGAAAAGCGGTCTCCACATCGTATCTTGTGTCACAAGGGAAAATAGCAGGTCGATCCTGTTATTTTCGCCTGTTATTCTTCAGATAACGTGCCAGTCCGATGTGGCAAAATAACAGGAGCAGGAACAGGAGTGGGAGCCCGGATCAAAAGGGCTCGAGTACTGTTCAACTGTAGTCCGTCCGGGGTCCCTAACGTAAGTCCAACGCAAGTCCTTCAGTTCACGTTCGCTCGCCGATCAGCTGACGCTGTTGTCTTAAAGGAATGGCGAATGCGAATGTCTCAGCGACAAAACAACAGAAACTTGTCAAACTTCGAATCGACAGATGCGAGGGCAGAGTCAACTGTAATTCATTACGAGGTCGCGCTCAATATCTCATTTCATGTGACCAAGACGAGCAAGCATTCTGAGCAATTTAAATTCGTGATACCGACGTAGGAGACTGCAGGGACGACTACTCCCTGAAAGGGTGCGTTGTCAAACACGCGATGAACACTCTGAAAGAGAGCCGGTTTTGGGGGATGCAGCCAACGACTCAAACGAACGCGAACGAACTGTAGCTTATAAGTTTAGAAATACGGAGAAAATACCCAGAAGAATAAAGTGAGTGAATATGGCGTTGAAACTGGGCGAACCCGGAGGCAAGAAAAACAGTTTGCGCGAGCGGCGAGGGCTCGGGGGTCTGAACGGTCTTACAGTTCAGCCGGACGCGCAGCTATCCTCATCCTCGTCTTCTACTAAGACCTTCTCAAACTTCCTGGGAAAGCTCAGCCCCAAAACTGTATGGAGTAAATCCTCTAAGACCTCGCCGAAACAGGACCTTAGCTTGGACACCGGCCACCAGCTCCTTGGGGCGGTCGAGCGGCTAGGTTATGCCATCCCTTCCGCACACAAAAATCTGAAAGATTTCAATAAACGGCTGCAGTCGCTCATCGCGGAGGTGGTCGCGGATAAGCGTTGCATAGATGACACCGTCGAGTGAGCCCCCGACTTCCGTCTTTCATCAAAACTTGCTCCAAGCGTCTTTGCCTGAGCTCAAGCGAAGCTGGGAGAGCTCAGATATCCGCTTGCCGCTCGTAGAACCCGGCACATCCCTGTCACAACTATATTCCAAATTCAACCACCACTGCTTACCTCGAAGGAAGAAGCCCCGCTCGAGGGACCACCCACCGTGAATTTGCATGCGAATCGTGTTTGACCGAGGTCCTGCCAGGATCGGTGATGCGCTTCCTCCCGCGCGCAGCCCCACGCACAACGCGCTACTGCGAAGAGATATAAGCTCAGTCCTCGGAGTCTCGCGATATGTCACAGGAGTCTGCAGCAAATGGCACTGTTGCTCGGCAAGGACGGCAAGCACGCCTCTAAGTTCGACGACGTGGTGAAGTGCCTTCGCGAGGCAGTGGTCTGCTGCCCGCACCGCAGCCGGAAGCCTGCTCCCTTTGCGGTCTCAGAGGGAGTGAAATTCGCGTCTGGTTCGCTTCCACAGCTTCGTAGGGAACGTGTGTCAGAGCGGTGGACACGTGCGCCACTGGGCGTCAGCCCGCCAACCCCGGACTCGCAACCCGGCATCGGCCCGCAGCTTATTTGATAACCGCTAACCAACCCGGCACCGGGAGTCTCGAGGCCGTCGCGTTTCTCGGACTGCCGCACGGTCTGTCGAGTGCCGCGTCCTTGTTCACAGCATACGGGCCAGCCACACGAGCCTCGCCGGCCGCGAAAAGAAAAACTATATTTTCTCGTGCGCAACTTCTAGAGCGCACATCGGTGCCCGCGCGCACGCAGAACCCACTGCATACTGCGAGCCCGGCATTCTCTACGTGAATCAGGTGGCAGGTAGATGGGGCACGGATTCTGGAACATCAGCGCCTCAACAACACGAACTCGGCCCCCTTGCGTACGGATTCTGCCTTGTCGACACTTCCTTGCTATCTACTGAAGCGCCGCGCGGGGCGGTGTACGACACAGAAGTTGCGGCCAGATGATCTTGACATCGCCTTCAAACTCGGCGTGGGCTACTATAAAGCCGCCAAGTACAGGTACACCTCTGTCTCATGCCTTCTCAGGACTCCTCAGGGCGGCTGGTCCGGCGCCCTCAGGGGTGTGGTGGCGCCGCGCCCTTCCCCGCGGCACCCGGCGCAAGAAAAGCCCTACTGGCTGCATCTCATCGTTTGTGCTTGATCTCACCTGATGGGCACTTCGTAATGGGTCCTATCGGAGACTGTGCCGCCCGCGTCTCCCGGCGGGCTGTGCCTTGCCGGACCTCTCTGCGGGCGTGCGAGGTGGGAGCAATGAGGTTTGTGAAAATGGTGGGCGTGCTGCTTCCAGTGAGGCGGCTGCGGCGTTCCGCACCGGGCTGGAGAGCGCGAACACACCGGACGTCACTCCGGTTGGCAGCCGTAATAGTAGCCGCTGCAGCACTCCGGACGGCCCACAAGGTGTGTGCTCTGATGGACTTGCTTTCGATGAACGCCGTTGGGCTGCTTCAATGCTGCTCTATGCGCCCACGACTCGAACTGGCTAGGCATCCGTGTACGATAGTCCTCGGGCACGTGCTGCCGGTGTAGGACACATGTCGGGCACGCATTGGCGGCGTGTCACATATGTCGTGCACGGGCTGCCGGTGTAGGACACATAGCAGGTACGTATTGTCGTTTTATGACTTGTCGGGCACGTTTTGTCAGTATATGACATATGCCGTGCACGAGCTGCTGGCGTATCACATATGCCAGACTTGGGCTTGGTGTATGCCGCATTTCGGGCACGCGCTGCGTTGATGTGCTCAGACTGCACTTAGTGGACGTGTATCGTGCTTCACCCACTCTTGTGTCTCATTTGCTTTGCGCACAGCGCCGGTGCTCGACATGTCCTCTCTTCGGGGTACCTGTGCTTGACATGTACCTCACTCAGACCGCCGGCGCTGGAGTTATGAAGTTAGCTCCGAGCGACAGTGCTCGACTTTTGATACCTGCCATCCTCCGTTGTCGTTCATTCCGTATCTTTTTGGATGTACGGAAGCTCGGTACCTGTCAGAGTTGGCATGGCCGATCAATGACAGCATGTTGCTAGGGTGTTGAGCTAGGGTTCAGGGCGCTGTAGTGCGACTTTCCCTCCCTTGCCGAAGCCCGTGACAAGGCACTTGATGCTGGTCCTGGGTGTTGTGAGTGGAGGGGCGCGGAGGGGGTGGACAGCCGCAGGGAACCGGCCCCCAGCGTTATTGGTGCGCGAGCCGAGCCCATCCGCTGCAACCATCGACCGGAGGCGGTCGACACCTCCGGGCAGCGCAAAAAGCGCCGGCGGGGACACCCCTCGCTTCGACGGTATCACAGCACCGAAGGCGCCGCTGCGGGCGCGGTGCTACGTTAATCTTGGGGTCGCTCTGGAGGCCCAAGAGAAGCTGGAGGAGGCCGTGGAGGCATACAAGGGAGCGCTGAGCGTGCATGCAGACTACCCTGCGGCGCTCAAATTGGCGGGCGGCGTGTACCTCGCGCTTGGCAAGATGTCATCCGCCGAGAACGCTCTCTCCCGCGCAGTGTTTCTTCAGCCAGACTTTGCTGATGCTTGGACGGACCTTGGCACCGTGCGGCGCTGGCTACAAGACCCTCATGGGGCCCTCAAGGTACACAGTCCCCTCCCACACACACATCCCCAAACAGCTCTCTCAAGTTATCATCCCGCCCCCTCCCTCGCGTCTCCAGGGCCCTCATGGCTCGGTCCCTCGAGGCTTGTCCAGAGACGTCAGACTGCCGAAGGCAAGGGCTGCAAAACGGTCACCCTTGCAGCAACATCTTCCATGGCTGAGTGATTCCCTCTTTTCTATAATAGCATTGATAACGCGATTGACAAGTCGTGCCTACTGATCAGTTTTTGCTTTGAACGAACCTTACGTTTTGCTGTGATGCACGATTCTTGCACTTTGACAATCGCAAAATTTGTCCGAAGCTGTTTGGGTTTTTTAACCTTGCGAATAGAAACCAAGCACTAAACAATTACGAAGTATAACAATTCTAGCAAAACTCGAATATGAATTAACGTCTTGAGGGTGCAAGCTGTATTGTACTGTACCGCACAAATGTGTGCTATCTGCAACAGTTTCTGGTTGCGTTGAGACAAAGAGGCAAGCCTCCGTCCGTGCCATCGGTCGAGGCGCCTTTTCAGAGGCAAGCCTCCGTCCGTGCCATCGGTCGAGGCGCCCTTTCAGAGGCAAGCCCTCCGCGGGCGCGGGCGCCTGATGAACTCCACCGAGGATTTTTATAGTAGTCACAGGCAGTATGGTGAGCGCGTTGGGCCGGGGGGCTGGGCGGGTTGGGTGCAATCCTGCAGGCGCTTCTTCAGGCTACACAACTCCGGCCTGATGGCGTCATCGGGTGGTGGAGCCTGGCGCACGCCCAGCGGGACTGCAGCGTGTACGCTGAGGCGCTAGCCACCTTGGAGAAGGTGCGTAGCCCGCGTGGCAGTGAAGCGCACACGCCCAGGCAGTGGGGACTCTGGACAAGGCGCACGTGCCCCGGACTCACTGCGCCGTGCACAGTGAGAGGGGAGGTGCGGGGGCAACGCTCTTAGTATGCTTTGAGTCGTCCCCCCTGAGGGGTGCTGCATCACCTCCCGCAGGCTTGCCAGACAGTGCACCTGAGGCTCCTTGCCGAGCAGGGCCGCAGATATGTGTGCAAGCCCAGCGTTCGGGCAGGTAGACGGGGTGGGAAGCTTCGGGGTAAGGAGTAGCGGCAGGAGAAGCCGCCGGTGCGACATCGCTGAGCACGGGCAACCGGACTACATGGCTTGAGATGCGATACGGGGGCGGGTCTGAGGGGGTCTCAGGTGCTGGAGCTACAGCCTTCGATGTGGGCTGCGCACGTGCAGCAGGGCCTGTGCTCGCTGCTGCATGGTGCCAACTCCGTCCGCGTGCTCGCCGACCTCCGCGCTGCGAGCAGCAAGGCGCGCTCCCCCCCCCTTCCCTTTCGGTGCGCCAGGAGCCCAGGAGGCCTGGCAGCGTGCGAGCTGTGTTCCATTTAGGGTGCGGTTAAATTGTAGAGGGGGCGAACGTAGAAATTTAGGGTGTCGAGCACATCTTGGCTTGGTTGGCTGGCAAGGCGGGGAATGTGCGCCTCTGAGGCTGACTAGGATCGAAAAGAAAAGCACAGATGAGAAACGAAAGTGATATAAAGGAAAGCCACACCAAAGATTCGGTGGCTATTTGGTGCCAAAGGAGTCGGTCCAAGGATAAGCCACGCGCGCTTTCAGGGGTCGCGCTCTCCACCAGTGAGCTCCACAAGATCCGGA
>LGRX02020279.1:0-16047 GCA_001247695.2 Cymbomonas tetramitiformis
GCTCCAACATCATCAAAAATTGTTGCTAATTTACGCGCCCTAGCGCGTGTACGTGGTCTCTGCGGTGTATCCATTTTCAAAATGACGGTGAGATGGGGAGCGTGGGCTAGTGTGGCGGCAGTAGTCAAATCAGCAGACGCAGCGGCCAATTCCTGCAGAAGTCTCAGCGATAAAAACAACATCAAACAGGTCATGAGCCGATTGGCTAAAAGTGGTTGCGACCCACAATACGCGGAATGCCCTCTCCACCGGCCAGGTGAAACGTAAAAAAGAAGCCACAGCGAGCGACGATACTGCTGCCGAAAAAATGTTCCAAACTGATCTCCACCTCAAGGAGAGGCCATACTGCGAAAAGGTCAACTACTGCCTAAGGGGGCGCCCACCCCATCTCTGTGTCAAAACTTAGCCAATCATGGCAACAGCTAGGCGCTGTGCCATCAGAATTACCGGGAAAGTGGTGACGCGCATAACCTGCGAGAACAGGTGTTCCGCTCGGTGAAAACGAACTGGCTAAGCTCCATAAACAGTCCGGCCGAGTGCTTTTATCATGCATCTCGGAAACCCGGATAATACGAAATAATGGCTGACAGTACAGTACTACTGTACTGTCATCCTAGCTACTAGCGGAGTCACGGTTCCGATCAGAGACAGGTCAGGCTAGGGGCTATCAGAGCCCATAATATTAACCCTGAACCTAAAGTCCAGCACTCCCCAAACCATTTCTCCTCTCCTTTGCATGGGCCACGGTACCGAAGGCATGCACCGCGATTGCAAATGAGTGTCACAATAGTAGACCCCGCCAGTTTCCCCAGTGTTCATATATGCGCTCACTGCACGGGCAAAGACCCATTTGAACTCATGGGGTTTCAAGTAGATCCTGCATTCCTTTTTAGTAACAAACTCCCCAACCACAGTTGGGAATTTGGCTTGGGGTTTAGGTTTAGCACGGCTCTCTTCCACCGCCGCCGCCGCCGTCGTCGCCGCCTCCTCCTCGTCGCTTAGCAAGTTAGGAGGTCCATCCGAATCAGTGTGAGCTTCCGAGGATTGATGGTGGGGGGGTGAACGCGAGGAGTTCTAAATACCCCCTAGAACTTGCATATTGCCTTTGGGGTTAGCACCCCCTAGGAGTTGTTTTTTGCCGTTGGAGGGTCAGCACCCCCTAGAACTTGCACTCGCGCACGCGCGGGGCGGGCGGGAGGTGCCCACGAGCTTCCACCATAACGCGCGCGGGGCGAGCGGGGTGCCCTACGATACCCCCATCACGCTCGCGGGGCGGGCAGGAGTGCCCCATGAGACCACCATCGCGCGCGTGGGGCGGGCGGGAGTGTCCCACGATACAACCATCGCGCGCGTGGGGCGGGCGGGAGTGTCCCACGATACCACCATCACGGGCGCGGACTAGTCACGCAAGGATGGTGGGGGTGGGAGTGCCCCGCGCTATCGCCTCACATGTTATATTATTATGCGCCGCAGGCGCGAATTTTTGAACATCGTTCCCGACTTTTTCGTTGAACACTAGAGTTATTCTGAGGCAAGGGGCTGTGCTCAGAACCCGCCCCTAGGACTTGCATTCTACCCTTGGGGGGTGAGCGCCCCCCCCCTAGGACTTGGATTTTGGCGCTGGGGGGTCAGCCACCCCCTAGGAAGTCTGAACCACAGCCCCCCGCCCCCACGCTATCAATCCTCGAAGCTCTGTCACTTTCTTCCTCGGCAGTATCTAATAACGTTCGTTTCACAACCTCACTTGACGGTCGAGAGCACCAATCCAGTGCGTTATCTTTGCCCTTAATAAATTCGTCTCGCGTGACAATTTCTTCGTTATACAAACTGTGAAGTCTTCTAATATCCTTTTCCGCCGACTCCGAACACACTGTTACCCGAAAAGGGAAATAAGAGAGTCAAAATTTTATAGAGAGGGAGAGACAAAAAGTTACAAATGCAATAATGCAAACCAATTCGGGGGCGATTGATCGATGATGGGAAGGCCGATGACACATTTTTAGTAGAAACACATGATATGTGAAGTGACGCACGAAGTGGACTGCGATGACACATTCGTGGAAGGCCGATGTCACATTTTGTGAGTAGAAACACATGAGGTCTGGGTACACGGGTCATATGGAGTGCACACCAAAAACTTACGGAGGTTTCACACGTATCCCGTTGCTAATCGGGCTGATACGCATATATTACATTTTGATCATCAACATAAAAAATATAATCGATTGACTCTCGCATTAACACTTAAAGGGTGAAATCATAGCAGTATAGGATCAGTATGAGCACGGAAACGATCACAACTTCCAAGTTATTGTTCAACTATTGAATGTGTATAAAGTATTAGTGTCCATATATTGGGGACTTGGGAGCCCCCAACACTTCAACAGCCGTCAATCTCAATCGATCGAGTGTGCGACTTGTTGGAAATCCTATACTGAAACAAATTCGCCCTTTAAGTGCTAAGCCCAATTTCGGATTGTTCGATGTTGATAAAACCTTTTTTTCATCGATCAATTCTGCTGATACACCCCTATAGGCGATTAATTGATTTAGACTTTTACGGAATTTTATCAATTCGGATCTGATCCGTCATAACCAACCATCATATTTAATCAATCGACTGTAAATTCTGTTCTGATATATGGAAATATCCGAATATTAACGCAACGAAGACCATGCCTTCCAAAGACGATGGCACACTGATTATACCACTCGACGCTTTATGAACCACTCATAGTGATATTTCTAGCACATTTTAATTTGCTCGCAAACTCTAAATATGCACTGCTTCGCTTCTTTCATTTCCGGACAAGCATGGTTTGGGGGAACACTCGAGGCGTGCCTTCGTTTGTCACCTTGATAAGAGCTAACGCCCACATATATATATTTAAGTTCCAATTAAGGATGGTGGCAATAGTATCATTTGCTCGAGGTGACAAGTAAGCTTAACTCCGATAGTTTGAGCCGCGCGATTCCGGATTTGTTCGTGCCAGGGCCACTTTCCCTCTAGGGCATCGAAAGGCTAAGGCTCACACACACACCTCAATTCTCCATAATTCTTTCTGATGATACTAGATTGAGAGTTCATCGATGCTTATCTTTGCATGCATGTTTTTTTAATATTCGATGCATGTTAGGTTAACAAGTGCTCAAACATGGCACCGTCATAATCGATACAAACAACAATTCGTCACGACAATTTTGCCTTTAAGGAAGCCTCTTTCTCCAAGAAGCCCACGAGGGATTCTATTGCTCGAGGTGGCCACAAGCGTTGCTCCACTACTAACCTGCATGTACATCAATCACACATCGCAATATGGTTTGGCAAGGGAGGGAAGGACGCGTCGGGTGGTGTAAACGATCTTGTAATCTAAGAGGTGAAGCCCACCTAAGTATGTTGTGGGCGTTATATTATTTCAAGATTAAAAGTCACATCACATGCGACATATTTACCAGAAACATAACTAGATGTGATAGAACATTGCAACATAATCATTAAGTTCTTTGCAATAGGATGAACAACCAATTGGACTTGATGAATTCAACTTAAGATTCATGCACTATCTCACAATGAATGCCATACCATCACTACCAACAATATCGCATGATGCTATCGACCTGGCGAACCTTGCAAGGGCAAAGGGAAAAGGGAAAGAAGATGGAGACATACTGTGTATACAACGCACATGGCTCGTTCAATCCTCCGAGCCCAGGAATACCGGCATCATCACATGGTAGCTCCAATCCAGACTCAAAATCCTCACATCTGCTCAAGCGACACACGCCATCTTTACGTGTACGGATGACTCTGATGACCTTTGTTGGCAATTCCCGGGTCAATCCTTACCTGCCAATGTGGAGTGTGCCACGCATTAATCGGTGTTGAGTATTAAGAGCTTGCATATTAGTGCACTTCGGTCACAAATAGCACCATTCCGTGCTTGCTCCAAATAATTACCAATGCTTCATTTTTGGAGTGAAAAATGTGTATGACAATGCCGATTGAATAGTTATCTCCCATGAAAGCGCTTAAATTCCAAATGATCTGTCAAGCCCTGAAACAATTTCAACAGTTGTCTATAAAAGGTAACATCTTCTGTGAGCATCTAACCGCGCAAACGGAACGGGATAAGAAGACTATTGAAAAGTTGAAGAGCATGTTCTCTAATTGCCCCTTGCATATGACCCTACCGCGGTCGGGTCAAACATCATGATGTCGGCATGTAGTGCTCACTTTCTCGCCTCCCTATGCACATGATGTCTCATAATTGATCGATGATGCATCAATCTATAACATGAATTCCAAAGCATGCACACTTCTTCTTCGCCGTCGCCCAATGAAAACAAACGCTACGACAAAACATGCTTGTCGATCGAATCTTAAAATTTCCTACAATTACTTCCGACTCCCCATGCTCCCCATGATGCATCTCAAGGTCACACCCAACTCCCGAATCACAAGATTAAGGACTCCTAGCGCTTACTTGTTGGAAAGTTGCAAGTCCTCAATTTTCCCAAGTACCTGCTAGACCCATAAACATAACCATTTTTGTGCAACTCAGATAATATCCTAGCCAATCACCAGGTCCTCCTATGTCCACCATCCTTCATCCATCACCCGACAAGTTCGTGAATGGAATACTGTAAGAGATATCGACATCCGAGTCACTATTTGCACATAGGCGGACCTTGGCCCGATCATCACTTCAAAGAAATTCAAAGGACCGATATTTGGGCACAACATTTACATATACTTACCTCGGATCTGCTTCACAAGGCGTTCGTAAAGCTGGAATGGGTTATATACACACACTGAACGGCATGCGATCGGCCAGCAAACGCTAGCCCACCGTCATCCCAGTGAATGTGAAAAGCAAATCAGGAGCAGGGCGGGACCGTGACAAGATACCACAAACTCATACATATTCCCAACCCACATGCAAAGCAGCATGGAAAGATGATACGATGTGACCGATCATCGCTCAACAATAGTTGATCCCAGGGTTACGGAGTAAGCGGACCCTGCAGGCATGCCCCCCAGTGGCTCACGGTCGATGGATGGGACCCGTTGGTCCATGGTTATGCCATGAATGCAGTCACACCACACAGCATGGACACCCCATGTCAAAAAAGGAAACATGTGGGCACCTAAGTGCTCCCCACAAAAATCAAGGGAAAATACAGAACGTGGATTTCACCACCCTCTGCCTCTCCTTGCAGCAAAGGCAGATGAATCCACCGAGCTCTCCAAGAGGCAGTGCCCGCCAGAATGACACCACAGGAACAACCGCCTCCCAAAACCCACTTCCAAAAAGGTATACGCACACACTGAACGGCATGAGATCGGCAAGCAAAAGCCAGCCCACCATCATCCCAGTGGATGTGAGAAGCAAATCAAGAGCAGGGCGGGGCCGTGACAAGATACCACAAACACATACATATTCCCAACCCAAATGCAAAGCAGCATGGAAAGATGATATGATGTGACCGATCGTCGCCAAACAATTGTTGGTCTCTGGGTTACGGAATAAGCGGACCCTGCTGGCATGCCCCCCAGTGGCTCCCGGTCGATGGATGGGACCTGTTGGTCCATGGTTATGTCATGAATGCAGTCACACCACACAGCATGGACACCCCATGTCAAAAAAAGAAAACATGCGGGCACCTAAGTGCTCCCCACAAAATTCAAGGGAAAACGCAGAAGGTGTACTTCACCACCTTCTGCTTCTCCTCGCAGCACGACAGACGAATCTACCGAGCTCTCCAAGAGGCAGTGCCCGCCAGAATGGCACCACAGGGATAGCCATAAGCATACACACTGAACGGCATGAGATCGGCCAACAAAAGCCAGCCCATCATCATCCCAGTGGATGTGAAAAGCAAATCAAGAGCAGGGCGGGGCCGTGACAAGATACCACAAACTCATACATATTCCCAACCCAGATGCAAGGCAGCATGGAAGGATGATACGATGTGACCGATCATCGCCCAACAATTGTTGGTCTCTGGGTAACGGAGTAAGCGGACCCTGCTGGGATGCCCCCCAGTGGCTCCCGGTCGATGGATGGGACCTGTTGGTCCATGGTTATGTCATGAATGCAGTCACACCACACAGCATGGACACCCCATGTCAAAAAAAGGAAACATGCGGGCACCTAAGTGCTCCCCACAAAATTCAAGGGAGAACACAGAAGTTGTACATCACCACCTTCGGACCACACACACACACACATGGAGGGCATGGAGGTCGTGCGGCGGGAGGTGGAGCATCTAGGCACTGTGGGGGGTCAAGGAGGGGGCACCGCCAAGGCGCGATCTGGAGGGGCGCGGGCAGGCATAGGCGGGCTCAGCCAGGCGGCGTCAAGTGTCGAGGATATCTTGAATGAGTGGGATGACCTTTTGTCGCCGGGCCCGGAGAGTGGGGTCTGGACTCAGGAGCAGAGTGGGGCCTCGCCGGAGCAAGCAATGGCCTTGGCTGAGGGAGGGGTGGCCACCTTGATGGGGGCGAGCAGGCGGGTGGCCGGCCTTCTTGGGGGGGTTGATGGCATGGGGGGAACTGATGAGGATGCCGGGGGAGATGTGGGGAGGTCCGCGGGTGGAGATGACACACGCCGGGCCCCTCAGAGCCCGGGGGCCCATCCCGGCAGCGATGACCACTTACAACAGGTTGCACGGCAACATACGACATCTCATCAGCTTCTGTGCCCACGGGGCGAGGTTGCTAGCCGTGCCGGAACTAACAGTGAGCAGCTGTCGGGAAGGCGACGACCGGGTGGTGAACTATCGGCCACCGGGAGGACTTGGGACACACAGGCAACTGTGGGGATGGGACCCCAGGTCGGAACAGTGCAGCACGACAGTTGTAGGGCATTGCTCAAGTTCGCAGCTTCCTCGCAAGGCAATCACAGCAAGGGCTTGAGTCATGTGGAGTTGGTGCGGGGGGGTAGAGGGCTACAGGCGCAAGTCGGTGGTGGGTGCGCAAGTTCGGATGAGGGCAACCCAGTTTATCATTCTCAGCCCCTTGAGACAGTCCTTGGACATTCTGGCCGTGGCGTGGGTGGGCAAGCTCTCTTGAGACCAGGCTCTAGGGCGTGTAGCGGGCAGCGGGGTGTTGTGGGATGTGGGCTTGGTGGTGGAGGGGTGGCTCGATTGGCGGAGGTGAGCCGCCTTCAGAGACACAGCAACAGTGCGCCGGCAGAGCAGTCGCAGAGGGGCTCAGGTGGTCGAGTGAGGTTCAGGGAGCAGAGGGGCGGTCCTGCGCGTGAGCTTGGTGGTGGAGATATGGCTCGCGCAGCTCGGGGGGCAAGTATGTGCCGGCTTCAGGCACAAGCCAGCAGTGTGCTGGCGTTGCGGGTGCAGATGGGCTCGGGTGGCTCAGCGAGGCTTAGGGGGTCCCATTCTTCACTAGTAAGCTCCGGAGAATTCGGATAAGTGTCCCGAAGTGTGTGCTGAATCCGTTGATCCCCGGCGTGGGTACATAGTGCAGCCGGTCTTCTGCGGCTACGGGGTGCCAAAGGAATCGGTACAAGGATAAGCACACACACATACACCCGGGGCCCTGGAATTCGGGGATGCCCACCCTGGGGGAGGAGCTCAGTGGCGCGAGCCCCATGGGCCCTCCTCCCGGGGCCTAACCCTCGCCGGATTGGCGTGGGGAAAGAATGGAGGGGGGGAGCGTTTGCCAGCTAAGGGGTATGACCCCCCAACACGGCTAGGGTGGCGTGTGTTGTCGGTTGATAGCGCTCGTGTTGATTGGGTTGATCGTGTTGGTTGTGGTGCTGGTTGGGCATGGTTTGGGCCCGGCCCGTAAGGATGAATCCGCACTTCTGGTGTGGTGGCCGTCGCTTGCCGTTGCTCTCTACGGTCCGGACCCTGTCTTGGGTTTCACACGCACACGTTTTGTTCGAGTTGTGTATGTATTTTGCGCCTGTGCAGGCTGGGTTGGGGGTGGGGTGTCCATATTTCATGTATATATTTGGGGAGCCAACAGCAGATGGATTTTGCATCGATAGCAACGGTCGAGGGTACCGGAGACCTCCGGGGCGCGGTTACTTTTGTAGAGCACAGCCCTCCGTGTCTATCTACAAGGGAGGCACAAGGTTGGTAAAGAAAAGTAGAAAAGGAAAAATATCCCCCTTTCAGGTTGTGGGGCTATTGGCAGGGAGCCGAGCCCTCTATATATGTATGAATGGATCCATATCTCTTATATTCGGATATAAAGATGGTTGCACTACAGACAACAACATGAGAGCAAATGGACTAAAATTCGTCATGACATAACGATGAGCACACCGCTTTCGGATAAAAGCCAATGGGAACACTTGACGTTACGTTGGGAGGGATCAACCTTCGTAATACCCGCAAGAGACCCCATATACAATTGTTGTGTGCTGCTTTGCATGGTCGCTCCCTGGGTAGCCCTCAAACGAGTCCCGCATCTCCTTTCGGCCACCAACTAGAAAATCCTGACTACAATTGAATCATTCGCATGAAAATGCTTATACTATTGCCCATAAGAGCGATTAGGATCACATCAATAGTTAGCTAGTCGTCATGATGTGCGATCACCGAGAATGCAATCATTGGGCGATAGATTTCTCATTTTGTACTCGGGAGACATGCCATGGACAAGTCATTAGACAACACGTGCTCATGGCTAAGGAATGCTATGGACCCTTGGGTCACCAAGTCAAGCATGCTCATTGTTTTCTCCGTGGCTTGAGCAAACACCGCACCCACTTGCGAAGGAAAGAAAAATCAGCACCCCTTTCACGATGTAGAGTGTCGTATGACGACAATGAGTCTTTGGTTTGGTTCCAAGTTCATCTTGCTTTTGTACTGCTCAGAAATGTAATGCTCTTCGCGCATTCTGTGAAGAATTATGTAGATATATAAAAATATTATAAATATATAAAAATATATCTATCTATTTAAAGGAGAATAATAAATCCTCAAAGTTATCAGGGAACATCCAATCTAGAATGTGATGTAATTGGTACGAACTATGCTCTTTCCTAAAAACTATGACATGCGCTAACACCATTCGGAAAATGCCACAACGATGCTTAACAATGGGTTGGCGTCTTGCATAATGTCATGGGATGGGCCTCGGGGCATCATCTCACAAATTGAACGGCGACAAAAGGATGCACGGAGGGGGGGGGCACTTATGTGCACGAGAATGAGTTGTACCTTTGCGGGAGCTCCGGGCTGATCGGGTGTGCCGTTACGGGAAACCCACATTGCCCCTGCATCGAGCTTGCCACTTGGCACACAAAGTTGTCCCCAAGCCTCCTCGGCTTCCTCTTCCTTGCCCTGCCGATCCTCCACGGATGCCACGCCATCTCACCGGCACGATATCCCAAACGAAGTGCCCGTTGGGTGTAGACTATTCTACAATATGGAAGTGAGATAGTGCATCAGTTATGCATTCAAAGACTAGCAACTCAAATTATTGCCCATGGCCTTCTACCGTTAGGGGAAATGTCAAGAAAGACTCCGCCAGGGTTTGGAAAACTGGCATAGAAGCCGCCTTAAACATATAGGAGGGCAAATGTGCACCCACTTGAGCCCAAAGGAAGCTGGTCAAAGCCGCCCGCGCATCCCAGTATGCTGGGTCCTCCCCAAGCAAGAGGTTGGTCTGCCCAATCGCAAAGCTCGTATCTCCTATCTGCACCCCAATAATCCTCAAGTGATCATCCTCCCCCAACATTAAGGAAGTGACAGTGAACCGGAGTTTGCTGAAAGGACAGCTCTCTATCAAAGTACTTCGGCCATGATAAGGTTCCAAAGTTGGAGAGTGAACCGCGTGGATATATATATATAGCAGTGACCGCAATGCGCACAAATGTAGAGTGGGAGGCACCTTGCCTTCTCACCTTGCATTTCACTGTAAAAGCGCACCTGGAATCGTGCGAAAGCAAGGTTCAGGGCCACCTTCTGGCTTAATCGGTTCGCACCACCACGCGGCTCTTGATCCAACGCCATATCTTGCTCCTAAAGCGTGCCAGGGTGGAGTGGAAAACGAAAAACCGAAACTCAAATCGTGTGGAAAAATGCATGAGGCTCGGAAGACCGCTGTTGCACTGCTGCACCGGCCTTTGCACAGTGGACGACGAATAAACAGAATCTACACTAGTTGTATTCCACAAGAATGGAGTGAATGACATAAATGTGGCGAAATATCATCGCCAACGGTGCACAAAATAAAAATAGCATATTTGAATCATCAACCTAGTCCTCGGATTCCGAGCGGGCCGAGCCACTTTCAGCCTATTCCTTCCCTCATGCTAAGCAAACCATCCGTCGAATACCAAGAGAGGGGTGCCAATTAGAGCCGCAGAGCAGCAAGCTTTCCACGCAAAAACTAGAGCGGGGTGGTTTCACACCTCGGCCAAAATCTTGGAAGCTTGAAAGGAGGCCGCAGCATCTTCCCAGTGTCCGGTCTGCCCTTGCGCAGTGCCTGTGCCAAGCTAACTTGCTTTATTGAAAGTAAACTCAAACCGTATTAAGAACACCTCGTGCACACTGTGTAGCAACGAATCAAAACGCAAACAATACCGCACACGATGCACTCGACACGTGGTGTGACGAACCAAGTACACGCTGCGCAGCAAAGTACACATGATGCCAAAGGAGCGCCCTCTCAAAGCGATCAGCCGTACCAAGGTTATTGAGGGTACCGGCGTCTATGGAAACGCCATACAGCTTCTTTGCCTTCTCGAGGTCCTCGAGTGCACTGTCGTATTCACCAAGCTGTCGTGGCCAACGCAAGAGTTGAAAAGGTGCTAATTTTACTATGTGCGAGCACATACCGATAAGATGTCGCATATGTGTTGTATCATGGAAAAGGGGACGAGCAAGTATTGACCAATAAACGGCTTTGTTCATTGATCTGTACATTGATGCAGCGACCTTTAAACAACCTGGCATACCAACCTGTAAGCGGACTGCCCCGCGGCGACTCCAACCTTGAGGGTTCAACTCGTCGAGCTCGATAACGTCCGTCCATAAATCATCTGCAATCTGTGCAAAAGAACACGCAGCCCGCTAATGGAGAAAACTCCTCTCTCAAATACGACGTACAACAATGTGTGAAACTCGACGTTTGTAAGACGCGCTTTTATTCGATGCCTTGTCTCATGCCTAGTCTCTTCCTTATCCCATTCCTTTCGCTTTTAGAATTAGACACGAGGTGTCTAAGTGAGTCGTCGCAGCTTTGTAAATATTTCACTTCTGTGTTGCAATACAACAGAAGTAGAGGAAGACGTATTACGGTACCTCGGGGTCGAATTCAAGGTCGGCGCGTCTTATGGCCTCAGAGGTCTCCTGTCACGTTACAGCCATGATAGATGTGCGGATAAGATAGTTGAATAGGAAGTTGAGTTTTCTTATCACAGGAGTCAAATACATCGAGGGAAGTTTGCGTCAAGCCAGAATACCTTCCATGATATGTGCATGAGCACTATTTTCCGGACGAAATTCAAGGGAGCGCTTTCGAGAAGATATGCATAAGGAGTTTGAAACTTTCAAAGCTAGTGCTTGTTGCCTTCTCACAACATCATACAAAATACGGGATATTACGTACCTTATCTTCTGCCGTGGCCAGCCCGAAGCTGTCTGCTAGACCGGGACCCGGCTTAACGCACTGCACGCCGCGACAACCAGCTCCCACTTTGCTTCAAACCAAACAGTTGAAATATATTTCTCATATCAAATTGAAAGCGTGGAAAACGCGGAAGATTGTGCAAATCGTTCTGACAACAATTCAAGCAACATGTTCCGGCATTCAAGAGTCAAAACCGACATTTCAATACGAGGACCCTGGCGAAGGCAATGGATAGTACCACCGTCGCTACAGCTGATACAGCTCCAAATATAGTGGTTCTTCGGGATACTGATTTTGGGCAATCCTCGGGAGAATGACAAGTTTTAACACACAGCGTCCCTTTCCGTGCACTCCCTGCAAGTTAGACAACGGCTGAGTAGTCAGATCACACTGTGGCCAACAACAGTCACCAGACTCGCAGAGTATTCAAAAAAATAGTGGTAAAAGACTTTTTGGAAAAAATGCCCAAAAACCCTTCGCAAGTTGCAGTTGAAAGTGTGCTTGCTCGAAAGCTTGCGAGACCTACACATTCGTATCCTCTTTGGGGCTTTCACCTTTACGTCCAGCGCGGGAATATTTTCGCTGGCAAGGAGGAGCTGTCGGAAACCCTTCAGTGAGCAGTGCGACTTTGCAACGTTGTGCAGACATTTACAAGTTTCCCTTAGCTGAACTTAGAAAGGATGTGTGCGGACGAACGAATGGGGACACATAATTGCTCCTTGGTTTTTGGTTTCAAGAAATGTAGGGTCGACAAGTCGCTTCAAAGGTCTTAGGTTAGGTTTATGTTTTATATCTACGGTTGTTCGAGGCCAACCCGTCGATCGGTATGTATAAACCATCGATCTTAAATGTTAGATTAAGAGCCAGTTTTGAGAGGTGGTACTTTTTGGGGGTCCTTTTCGTTTTGTCCAGTTGAGTGAAGTGCTTCGACCATTTGTGCCGCTCACTACGACTAGTCAGAAGAATTTTTCACAAACGCTCACAAAATGTGCACGACCATCACGATCTGAGTCACAAAAACCCATAACTGATCACACCGAGCAACACATGTCGTAAAAATTCTCTGAATTATGTAAATTCTGAAGAAATATAACAAAGTGCTATAGGGGCCTAAGCTTTGCACCGCGAAACATTTTATATTTGCGTCGAAGTAGTTGAACTTTGCCTTCGAATAGTGTGCTTCGCATTGTTTAATTCACACCAACACAAATTCAAGAATTGCTCAACTACAAATCTTGTGAAAGCTTGCTATCCTTTTTAGCCTCATATTTCAGCAGTGTTCCTGATGGTATTCCTTACAGAAGCAGAAAGCGACCCTTCGACTCGCAACAGAAATACTGAACAAGAACAGACAACTGAGGCCTCAACATCAAAACCAAACCAGCGCCCAAACTCCGCAAACGTGCCAGCTTTCTTGTTACGAACATGGCAAGGTGCATCCTCTGTACGCTAACGCTGATACAACCTCTACCTACATTCGTGCCCCCTTGCCTTTTGAACTTGAATGTGCGAACCGTAGCGGGTCCAGCAGTCGATTCGAATAAAAGCTTAGTTTTCAGAGTTTTGGCGAGCGATTGAACGGTGATATTTCGTGCGGACGCAGATACGAGATTGGCGGTTGTCAAGACCCCTCGGAGTGAGCAGCAGCCGTCCGCACAGGCTTCGAGTGTCATGGTCAACACCTCGGTTGATAAAGCAAAAGAAGGCGTCGAGGTACTATATATCCCTGTAGCTTTACTGGGCAGTTTTTATATTCTTGTTTTCAGCGCACCATGGTGCTGCGCACATCTTGTTCTCCTGAAATAAGACTGGAGCATTTTCCTCACAAAGAAACGACGGGAGGACCGCACATGCTCGTGTTCGTTTGTAGCATTGCGACTACAATGCATACGGCACTCTTCTATCACTAGCGGGACACTCCTTGCTTTTCTTCCAAGATACCAAGCCGATTGTTCTCGAGCGCAACCGCTGAAGATATTCGCGCGGAGTAACACTGCCGTTTGGCCGGTTGTGTGTATCAGGTTGACAGAACCAAAAAGTTCACCTTGCAGAAAGACGCTCCTCCACCTGATCGTACGACATATACTCTTGAGATTTCTGCTGGAGGGGTCCTTCTTGACAAGAATCCGAAAAGGCGCTTCTCCCAGGTACCTCGTCTCGTCCGCTGCAACCCTCTACCCGCCGGCTCTGGACGTCGACAATTGTGGGTGCCATCTGCAGCGCGCGATTCTGTCGACCTCCTCCCACGGGTATGCTGGGGCTCGCTATGGTTGTGACTCTGTGCTGGTATTTGTGGCGATCGCAGACGTACGCTCCGTCCGACCTTCCGGAGAGTTTGAGGCCGGCCACTCTCAAGTGCACGCTCGAGGTCCGTCTGCGCGCGCGCCTCCCTTGATGCACACTGGCAGTCCCAAGCGCGGGTGATATGGCAGCATCTCGTTGAATGCGTATGTGTACCATCCCGCCAAACTTTCACGAGCTCTCCCTCGGCTGTCTCATACTCTCACTTGGACGGCTCGTGAACTCCCTGGACTGTAGCCCTCGTGCCCACCTTTTCGCAAGCATCTACCGAAGCTCCGTCTTTATATACCTGACTTTGCTCTTCGCCCGACATTGCAGGAATTTATAGCCGGCGAGGATGAAGCGGATGTCGTGGTGACAGTGAAGTTAGGTAAGGCTTGGCAAGCGTGTTTCATGAACACGGACGCCCAGCTTATCCCTCCGCCTTCGATTGCGTCCTTCCCTTACTCATGTATGCGCTACCACACCGTAAACGCGCACGGAATCCGCGTAGGCGCCAACCACTCTCCCTCGTTCACGCTTGGGCGAGGCGCCGCAAAAAGTAATTGCGGTTTCACCGTCCTGATCCCTCCCTAACGGTCTGTTGCCTGTCGATTGCAGTGCCACAGGTGGCGCCAGAATTTCATGGAATAGGTTTTGTTTGGGTTCCCAAAGCACTTGATCCACTGCCACCGTTCCACTGCCACGGGTTGGCTCGTGGCAAGCCGTCGGCCTGGGAGCAAGGGAGCAGCGACGACTAAACCAGCTGATGCTGCTTGGTTGACTATCGTGGGTTTGGAGGGGAGGGGAGGTGCAGTTTGGGGGGAGGCCACGTTGCAGCAGTGCCAGATGATGGCGCGGGAGCACACCGGGCAACTGGTGAGCCGCTCGTGCAGACTAGCCCTGTGGCGTCACGACCAAGCTTCGTGGGCCTGGATCTCGCGGATTAGTCCGCAGACGCTTGTTGATCCCTTGCGGCTTTCTAACCTATGATTCCCTGAAACCACCACCTCCCCGCATGTTCCCTCTTCCACAAACGGGAACCTGCAGCACCGCAGTTAGTTTGCCTTCGATCGGGGCCGCTCACCCGTATCTCCGATGCTGGGATACAGGGGCCGACGTCGTCCCTTTCTCAACCGTCGGTCCGGCCTCCCTCGGTGCCCCTTCTTCAAGGTATCGACGCATCCGCCGCCCCTTCCGCCTCGACTTCTTCCGTTGGTCCCCCCTCTGCGCCATCTTCGTCACGCGAGCTGCGGAAGTCGCTGAGAGGACTGCCTCCCAGGTGCAACCTCGATCCCACAGCTCCACCCGGCTCCAGCCCCGCAGATTTTGCAAGCGATTTGTACCCTTTTGTTGGAACGGAAGAAGGCCTTCAACCACGTATTTTCCCTGTAGCCTGCTCCGAAGAGAACGTCTGCGAAAGAGAAAAAAGTCCGTGGCATTTCAGTCCTTCACGTTTCAGTCTTTGGGAGCTTCTACTTGATGGCCAACTTTTGAAATGCTGCGCAACATAGCTTATTGGCCGTGTCCGGAAATCGGTCTGCCTATGCTGAGTAACGTAGGTTATTTGCTGTGTCCGAAACTCAGTCTGCCTATGCTGAGCAAAGTAGCTTATTTGCTGTGTCCGGAAGTCGGTCTGCCTCTGCTGAGCAACGTAGGTTATTTGCTGTGTCCGGAGGGTCGGGGTCTGCCTCAGGTGAGCAACGTAGGTTATTTGTTGTGTCAAGATTCGGTCTGCCTGTGCTGAGCAAGTAGCTTATTTGCTGTGTGGGAATTCGGTCTGCCTATGCTGAGCAAAGTAGCTTATTTGCTGTGTGGGGAATTCGGTCTGCCTGTGCGGAGCAACGTAGCTTGTTTGCTGTGTCCGGAAGTCGGTCTGCCTCGGGTGAGCAACGTAGGTTATTTGCTGTGTCCGGAGGTCGGTCTGCCGTTTTAGACAAAAATCACTAGTTTATGTCATGTCACCCTTGAGTGCATATGGGTTTTTAGACGAGTGTCAGAGGAAGTAGTACTACCGCGAGTGATGATGGGTGATCAAACGTGGGGTCAGCAATGGTGTGCTGGTGTCAGGGGAATCTGTGTTGTCTTGAGTGACAAGGAGCGGTGTGCTGGTGCCAGGGGAAGCAGTGCTGCCGTGAGTGACAAGGAGCGGTGTGTTG
>LGRX02020281.1:0-13194 GCA_001247695.2 Cymbomonas tetramitiformis
AGCCCCTGCCACGATCCAGCCCCTGCCCCGATCCAGCCCATGCCCCGATGGTTTAGCACAATTGCACCTGTCGTGGAATTGCACCGATGCCGGCGTTTACCTTAGCGTAGGGTGCGACAAACGCCGCGCCCCGTGCGCCACCGGGAGCCTGAACAACGCCCGCTTCAGTTTATTCACACTTAAAATAAACCAACATTATGTTCCCAGAAAATGCACGTACCGCGTTATTACCAGTTCGCGGTTGCTTTCCAACATTCACCAAGTCCGCGCGCACGTCCTCCATCTGATATGAACACCACCTTCACCCTTGGCTTTGCAGTCTATAAATTAAGCAGATACCTACCAACCATTGTGTGGATGAAAATATAACAGCAATTGTGCTTCTTCTAGTTCTCGGCGGAACGCTATAGGAAGATCAAGTAGTAAGCCTCCACGGTGCCGTACCCAAAAGCGTCGGCCGCGGGTTTTCCTGGACGTGCGCCACAGTCGATATGTCATCAACAGTGCAAACTGCGAAACATTGCATCCCGTGCTTACCATGCCCGATTCGAATGGGTTTTTCTCGGTATCCGACAACACGAGGATCTCCCCCACACCTTCCACATGGAGGGAGTCCGCACCTCCGGGTTGACACCCCACAAACTCAATGACGGTAACCGGAGGGAAATCACCGGTCTCCCACTCTTCGCGCGACCACATGGGGTACGACACACCGCACACAATAACGTTTCCATGTCTCTCACCCTGCATGCGCCAATTGTGTATAATCCGGAATATCGTGCGTGCGCACTGTGGTCACACAGCACAAGGGCCAGGAACAACGCTTGCCGACATGGGAGGACCCCCTCGCCAGAACACACGGTGCCCACACGTTGTCCCAACATAAGCCGCACGGCGTTATCACTTGCGCTAAGCGGGACGTTCAACATGTACCACTCCGTGACAACTGGGCGGACGATCCCTGCATGTGCATCAACCCGACGGGCTACGTTTTGTCCCACTCGATGTTGGGTTGTACAACCACGTGTGTCCGTGAAACAGGAGTTTCATGAGGTTGTCCAGGGGGGGGAAGCAGATACAGCAGGAAGCGGGAATGGCGGGTGCATAGCGTACCTTGTGGCCAACCGCAGCCGCCGCGTCTTCTGAAGCGGGGGTGGCAGAGGCGCCCCCTTCAGTTGCGGCTGCTGGTGCTGCGGGAGCATCCTGAGTGGGACGCGACAATCGGAACGTGTAGTTAGAACCTGCTCATCCGGCGTGACCGACCATGCTTGACCGTGCGTCCGCCAACCGTGCGTAACCTCATGATGGAGGGTGAGTGTCATGGGACCCGGTGAACACAAAAATAAAAAATTTCAAACAACCATTAGCTGCCCACTGGCGACAGTATGTCCCCAACAAGCCTCCGGTTGGTATGAGATGCACCCTTAAAAAAGAAAACAGGCACACGAGGCTTGCAAACCGCCGCATCGTTGCGCGACCGGCCCGTTGGCGATCAGCGCACGAGCTACACGGTTGAGCGGCATGGGAGGTAGGCTATTTAATTTAGAATATTTTTTCATAATTTTAGAATAACCCATTTTCATCGTTAATTTAGAATAAGTTTTCTTTATGTCATCCGGCTATGACCGGTGCATGCATCCATGACGCTGTACTGTACCCGTTGAGCTATCCCCATGCCATGCGAAATATTACACTGAAGAGTTGTCTTGCCGTGATGTCCATATGTCCGAATGGAACCAAAAACCGTTCGATTAAAATCGAACGGTTTTTGGTTCCATTCGGAAAGATTCACGGCCGTGAATCTAAAAGTCACGGCCGTGAATAACGACTCTTTACGCATAATGACTTTTATTATTTGCCATCTTTGCCACAATAGACACTCACGGCGTGTTCTGCTTGAAAAATAGTAAGTAACTTGAAGCCTTGAGCTTCAACTTACTGAAAGATATGTATCTTGGCAGTATGTGTGCCAAGTTTCGTGCTCTAGGACGCACGGGAAGCCCTCGGCTGTTTGGTATCTTTGGGTTTGGGTGTCACGTTCGAACCCAAACCCAAAACATCTGCCTTAGAAATAGATTGCGCGTTTCGCGCACAAGTAACTTGAAGCCTTGAGCTTCAAGTAACTCAAATATATGTATCTTGGCAGTATTCGTGCCAAGTTTCGTGCTCTAGGACGCACGGGAAGCCCTCGGCTGTTTGGCATCTTTTGGTTTGGGTGTCACGTTCGAACCCAAACCCAAAGCATCTGCCTTAGAAATAGATTGCGCGTTTCGCGCACAAGTAACTTGAAGCCTTGAGCTTCTGGTAACTTAAATATATGTACCATGGCAGTATTCGCGCCAAGTTTCGTGCGTTAGGACGCACGGGAAGCCCTCGGCTGTTTGGCATCTTTGGGTTTGGGTGCCACGTTCGAACCCAAACCCAAAGCATCTGCCTTAGAAATAGATTGCGCGTTTCGCGCACAAGTAACTTGAAGCCTTGAGCTTCTGGTAACTTAAATATATGTATCTTGGCAGTATTCGTGCCAAGTTTCGTGCGTTAGGACGCACGGGAAGCCCTCGGCTGTTTGGCATCTTTGGGTTTGGGTGTCACGTTCGAACCCAAACCCAAAACATCTGCCTTAGAAATAGATTGCGCGTTTCGCGCAAAAGTAACTTGAAGCCTTGAGCTTCTGGTAACTTAAATATATGTATCTTGGCAGTATTCGTGCCAAGTTGCGTGCTCTAGGACGCACGGGAAGCCCTCGGCTGTTTGGCATCTTTGGGTTTGGGTGTCACGTTCGAACCCAAACCCAAAACATCTGCCTTAGAAATAAAATGCGCGTTGGGCGCACAAGTAACTTGAAGCCTTGAGCTTCGGGTAACTTAAAGATATGTATCTTGGAAGTATGTGTGCCAAGTTTCGTGCGCTAGGACGCACGGGAAGCCCTCGGCTGTTTGGCATCTTTGGGTTTGGGTACGTTCGAACCCAAACCCAAAGGCAAAGGCATAGGACAGTTTCGTAGATTCTGTCCCGATGCCTTTGCAACCTCGCTTGCTAACTCATATTACAATGAATATTCAACATTCAAGCGTTGGATACCCCACGCCAACGGGAAGCGCTCGGCTGATTTGTTATTTGGGTATGCGCACCCAAATGACAAAACGCATCTTTGAAACTCGTTAGTTTCAAAGATGCGTGGCCGATGCCTTCGTGCTTATGTGTGTTAATCCATATGAAATATTCCATGGAATAAATGTGAATATCCCGCACAAACGTGAAGCGCTCGGCCGTTTTGTAAAATTAGGGTGCACCCAAAATACAAAACGCATCTTTGAAACTCGGAAGTTTCAAAGATGCTTGCCGGTCGCGTGCAGCGGTAAAAGGCAAGTCAAAGGGTTTAGAATCTAGAAGAAGTACAGGGGCCTTTTTTTCAAGCAGGACACGCCGTGAGTGTCTATTACAACGGCGCCCACCACTATCACAAGCGAGACAAACCTTCTTAAAGCTTTTTGGAGGCTTCCTCATGATGGCACCAGCGGGAACGAGAGCGTTTGACCTGTGTGTGCACATTATTTGAACACGAGTCGTGAAAAGGACCACCGGTCATAGCCGGATGACATCAAGAAAACTTATTCTAAATTAACGATGAAAACGGGTTATTCTAAAATTATGAAAACTTATTCTATATTAATCATTTTTCCGGCATGGGACCCGATGATAAAAAACCCCCACTTCAAACAACCATAAGCAACCCACTGGCGACAATATGTCCCCAGCAAGCTGCCGGTTGATATGAGATGCACCCTTAAAAAAGAAAACAGGGACAAGAGGCTTGCAAACCGCCGCATCGTTGCGCGACCGGCCCGTTGGCGATCAGCGCACGAGCTACACGGTTGAGCGGCATGGGACCCGATGATAAAAAACCCCCACTTCAAACAACTATAAGCAACCCACTGGCGACAATATGTCCCCAGCAAGCCTCCGGTTGATGTGAGATGCACCCTTAAAAAAGAAAACAGGGACACGAGGCTTGCAAACCGCCGCATCGTTGCGCGACCGGCCCGTTGGCGATCAGCGCACGAGCTACACGGTTGAGCGGCATGGGACCCGATGATAAAAAAACCCCACTTCAAACAACTATAAGTTGCCCACTGGCGACAATATGTCCCCAGCAAGCCTCCGGTTGATATGAGATGCACCCTTAAAAAAGAAAACAGGGACACGAGGCTTGCAAACCGCCGCATCGTTGCGCGACCGGCCCGTTGGCGATCAGCGCACGAGCTACACGGTTGAGCGGCATGGGACCCGATGACAAAAAACCCCCACTTCAAACGACCATAAGCTGCCCACTGGCGACAATATGTCCCTAGCAAGCCTCCGGTTGGTATGAGATGCACCCTTAAAAAAGAAAACAGGGATAAGAGGCTTGCAAACCGCCGCATCGTTGCGCGATCGGTCCGTTGGCGATCGGCGCACGAGCTACACGGTTGAGCGGCATGGGACCCGATGATAAAAAAACCCCCACTTCAAACAACCATAAGTTGCTTACTGGCGACAGTATAGTATGTCCCCAGCAAGCCTCCGGTTGATATGAGATGCACCCTCAAAAAAGAAAACAGGGACAAGAGGCTTGCAAACCGCCGCATCGTTGCGCGACCGGCCCGTTGGCGATCAGCGCACGAGCTACACGGTTGAGCGGCATGGGACCCGATGATAAAAAACCCCCACTTCAAACAACCATAAGCTGCCCACTGGCGACAATATGTCCCCAGCAAGCTGCCGGTTGATATGAGATGCACCCTTAAAAAAGAAAACAGGGACAAGAGGCTTGCAAACCGCCGCATCGTTGCGCGACCGGCCCGTTGGCGATCAGCGCACGAGCTACACGGTTGAGCGGCATGGGACCCGATGATAAAAAACCCCCACTTCAAACAACCATAAGCTGCCCACTGGCGACAATATGTCCCCAGCAAGCCTCCGGTTGATGTGAGATGCACCCTTAAAAAAGAAAACAGGGACAAGAGGCTTGCAAACCGCCGCATCGTTGCGCGACCGGCCCGTTGGCGATCAGCGCACGAGCTACACGGTTGAGCGGCATGGGACCCGATGACAAAAAACCCCCACTTCAAACAACTATAAGCTGCCCACTGGCGACAATATGTCCCCAGCAAGCCTCCGGTTGATGTGAGATGCACCCTTTAAAAAAGAAAACAGGGACACGAGGCTTGCAAACCGCCGCATCGTTGCGCGACCGGCCCGTTGGCGATCAGCGCACGAGCTACACGGTTGAGCGGCATGGGACCCGATGATAAAAAACCCCCACTTCAAACAACCATAAGCAACCCACTGGCGACAATATGTCCCCAGCAAGCCTCCGGTTGATATGAGATGCACCCTTAAAAAAGAAAACAGGGACACGAGGCTTGCAAACCGCCGCATCGTTGCGCGACCGGCCCGTTGGCGATCAGCGCACGAGCTACACGGTTGAGCGGCATGGGACCCGATGACAAAAAACCCCCACTTCAAACAACCATAAGCAACCCACTGGCGACAATATGTCCCCAGCAAGCTGCCGATTGAGATGAAGTGCACCCTTTTTAAAAAAAGTTGAGTTCAATCAAGTTGAGTTAGTGTTGAAACCTGTTACTAGCTTAAAACCTATAAGAGTGTACTGAGGCGCTCTACTTTGGTAGTGTGCTAACTTTGGTACAGTTGGTACTATGTACTAACTCAGCTGTTAGTGTTGAATACTGTTTAAAGTTAGCTTAATCAGGTTCTCGTCTTTATTTGTCTTGCCCCTATGCTCACTTCATCTTCTTTTATCTATGCCACAAGAAACAACCAAACCAAACCGGAAATTCAGTAGCCAATATTGTAGAGCGAAAAACTGAGTAACTTTCAAGAGGGACCATGATGGTTTGGCGTTCTACCTTTGAGCTAGTGCCACCAAATTTTGTACCCAAAATGTTAAGGGCTTACCCAAGAGCGACAAAGCAAATAAGGTTTCACAAGACTCTAGGTGGGCTAGTTTTCACAGCTTTGACTTGAAAGTGGCTACTTTTTGGCAAGCGGATTGCTAAGTTCCTAGTAAGCACAAGACTACCAGGTCATCTAGTTAGCACTAAGATGGACAAGATGCAGTTAAACACTAGTGCTTTCTATGCCTCAAGTCCGGTCCTATCAAAGTAGGAAGCGCACCTCTATTGTGTGGCATCTCGGACTTTCACCGAGAACCTCCAAACCGTTTGGTTTGGCGCTCTAAAAGTTGAGCTAATGCCACTAGAAACTATCAAACTGAAAAAACTGTAGCCTACATACGTCGTAGGGTGGCGAAGTGAGAACCCATTTTTTCGATAAATCACTCAAAACATACCAATGAAGTCCCTACATGTGTTAGTTTTTCGCGAGGAAAACGTCGGTCAAGTCAAAAAGGTCGTGTGACGAGCGGATTTTCCGCTAGCGAAAGGTCTGAAAAACAGTGATTGTACAAGAGGGAAAATGTAGGTTTATGGAAGGTGAGGGGACGTGCATGAGACGAGGCGCACCTCTATTGTGTGGCATCTCGGACTTTCACCGAGAACCTCCAACCCGATTGGTTTGGCGCTCTAAATGTTGAGCTAATGCCACTAGAAACTATCAAACTGGAAAAAAACTGTAGCCTACATCGTAGGGTTGCGAAGCAAGATCCCATTTTCCCGATAAATCACTCAAAACATACGAATGAAGTCCCTACATGTGTCAGTTTTTCGCGACGAAAACGCAGGTCAAGTTAAAAAAGTCGTGCGATGAGTACTTTTCCCGCTAGCGAAGGGTCTGAAAAACAGTGTATCTTCAAGAGGAAGATGGGAAGATGGTGAAAGAGAGTCTATTGTGTGGCATCTCGGACTTTCACCGAGAACCTCCAAACCGATTGGTTTGGCGCTCTAAAAGTTGAGCTAATGCCACTAGAAACTATCAAACTGAAAAAACTGTAGCTTACATCGTAGGGTTGCGAAGTGAGAACCCATTTTTTCGATAATTCACTCAAACCATACGAATGAAGTGGCTACATGTGTTAGTTTTTCGCGACGAAAACGCCGGTCAAGTCAAAAAGGTCGTTTGGTGAACAGTTTTTCCGCTAGCCAAGGGTCTGCAGATCTGTGAAATTCTCAACGAAGAGCAGAAACCTCAAGTGCACACGCGAGTAACAAGGGACATACGGAAAATATTCATTAAGGAACACAACGGTACGACTACGAGGGTTGGTCAGTCGAATAAGTGGGCGTCGGTTGTCGAAGAAAGCTGAAAAGTCGTCGTGGTGGAAGTTTGAGGTGATGGAAGTTTGAGGAAAACTACGGTCGGGTGAGGTTCTTTCAAATTCTCGTGACACAAGTCGTCGCGAGGGTGTTGACTACATGTACGTGTACAGCAGGGGGAGATCCAGGCGGACATTTTCTTGTGTATAATTGCTTCCAGTCCCCCAACACCCAAATTATATTTTCTTCAGTCACCAGAGCACGGTTTTGGTCTAACATATAACTAATACCTTGTTCTAGTGCCATCCAGGAGACCCTCATCACGCACGGTGGCTGCGCTGGGTATTAACACTTTTCAAATGCATCGGCGAAACAGGCGTGTGTTCTGGCTCCAATATAATTCCCAGCAGCGTGATTATACCGCGATTAACAGATGCAGCCTTCCGTTAACACTCCTGAACTGGGTAGGCAATTTATTTTAGATTATTTCTCTCTGATTTTAGATTAACCCATTTTTCATGTTGATTTTAGATTAAGTTTTTTTTATCTCATCTGGCTATTACCGGTGCATGCATCCATGCCATCGTTACACTACGTTACACAAAGCAGTTGTCGCGTAGCCAAACGAGAGGAAAGTAACATGGCTGAGGCCGACGACTTTGAGTTCACAAGCCCGGGAAAAAATGTGGAAGATATATATCATTCGGATGAAGAGGATGAAGAGGAATTCCTCGTTAAACACATGGAAAAGTCGAAACGTACCCGTGTCCCCTTAGTGTGGAGTACCGTCCTCAATGGTGTATCGTATGTAGAGTGCACAGAGAAGATGGAAACCTTGAGCCTCGAGGGTGTGACCAAGTCTGGCAAGGATTATAGGTCGAAAAAAAACGGTTCCGTGACTCAAAACTTCAGGTGTGCTTTACAGCATACACACGGTTGTCAGGTTTACTACAAAATTGTCAAGGGAACGACCTTATGCCCTACTATTCCATGCAACATGTACACCCGTGGGACACACGACCATACTTATTTCATAGGAAAGGGTATGTCGAAAGATTTAAAGGACAAGTGTAAGGAGGCGATCAAGGAAAAGCTTCCGCCTAAAGCCATTTTTAAGAAGCTTAGTACCGCAGTCACCACAGCCATGGAAGACGATGACGTCGTTGATTACAAGGTCATAAAGAGCTTTGTGAACAACAATCGCAAACAAATCTTGGAGCTTAGAACCATAAAGACATGCGGTCAGTTCATGGAGGTTTGCCAGACCTCCAACTTGTTGGCCATCCCCGTGACCGATCGCAAAACGGCGGGGACGCTTTGCATGTTTGAAGGACAAGTACTCAAACCGAGCGGCTTCGAAACCGTGGAACATTACGCCGAGAATTCCGCGAACACCCTGCCTCCTATTCCTTTCGAAGCCCAAGCAACCCAAGATGAGCTTAATACTTGGAAGCTGGCGGGTTGGAATGAAGACTTTTCCGTTTATGAACGGAACCTTCAAGCACATTTCATCTCAATTCTTGCTTGCGAGTCTGCTGAGTACTTCGTGCATATCTTAGAGAACATGCTTGTCGTCCAAGGGTGGAGTACGCGTTCGAAAAGGTTTTACAAAGGGAAGTTTAACTTGCGTGCCCTTTACAAGAACTACACCGAACTCGTCAAGGATTATGTCGCAGCGCAGAAACGCAAAAGGTGGTGCGTGATTTACACCACTTGGGGGAAACTCGAGGTACTTCTCGCAAAGGATCACCGCTCACGCGACGACACGTACAAGACGAACTGGCAAGGCTTACCCCTTGAATGCAACGGGTCTTCCTACTTGGATAAGCGTTTTCGTCTCGGGGCGCTCGCCATCAAATCGCACGAGGACGCCTATGCTTCGCAAATAGTGGACTTTTGCTTGATCGCGGCTATGCAACTTGGTTTCCAGAAAGTGTGGCAACCTCGGTATCATACTTTGGATCACTCCCTCGCTTTCTTCAACGCTAACGCCAAGCTTCCGGAAACCATCACGCATGTTCTAGAGCACTTGAGGTTACCTACGCACCTCTGTACACTTGTCGCGGAAGAGATTACGCAAGGGATATGTTGGTCGCATTGCATGATGAAGCTTAACGAGAAGACCGCGCTATTCAACGACGCTCATAACGTTAACGGCTTCAAGCAGGGCGTTACGGATATACACAACATCACCATCGTTGGTGCTCGTGATAGTGCATTCAAGCTCTTCATCGAACTATACAAGCGTGAGGAAGAGTATATTTGCAACTGGTTCGTGGAGACTTGGTGGGGCAAGTGGGGTGGGTGGGTTCTCGGCTTCATGCCAGAAGGGATCCAATCTACGCAGAATAGTCCCGAGTGCGTGAATAGACACGTGAAAGACGAGATGACCATGCGTAAGCAACTCCAACTCGAGGTATTCCATCCTTCTGCGCTAAAATACATGCACGAGGAGACGATCTACGACGGGCAACACCCAATACCTACGACTCCAGTTATTACACAAGCTATTTGGCGGGAGGCGCTACTTATGATTGACAACAACATGCTCGAGCTTATGACGCGCACGACCGGCGTCTTGGGGGTTACAGACCGTCCTTCCTATGTCGTTCCCTCCCTTAAGACCTTCGAGAAGTTGAGTGCTTCCACTATCGCGGATAAAAGGAAAGAGATTGCTCCCCTTGTGGTAAAGTTCCTCGCCCTTATGCGCGACCCTGAACACCCTCCTGCGACGGTTGTCACCTTCGAGCAGTTCATGAACACCTACAAGTCTTTTGTGATCTTACGACCATTGGACGCTAATAACGTCACCGAATTTGGGCACCACTGGTGTATGTGCCCTATCTACGCGGAGAGCGTCACGTGTGCATGTAGTATTGCTGTTGGCTTATTCAAAGGGAAGTTTAAGGCGCCTCTTGAAAAACATCTCGACATAATTGGCCGACACCCACAAGTGGGACGCCCGAGAAAACCGGTTGGCGCCTTGAAAAGGCAACCCCTTGGGAAGATCACCGCGAAACTGAAACGGGAAGCATCCAAGCGAGCGCGCGAGATGGCAGAGCTAGACATGGAAGCCAGATGCTCGCAGCAAGTTCCTAAAAGTTTATCGTGCGAACTGTGCGGTGAAGAAGACAACGGAGATGAAATGCTGTTATGCGACGTGTGCAATAAGGGCTTCCATATTTTTTGCTTGCGTCCAAGCCTAAGCAAGATCCCAGCAGGAACATGGTTGTGCGGACTATGCGTAGCTAAGGAATAGACAATTTTCTTAAGGTGTACATACGTGTAATAGCAAGTATTAATATTTTGTGTACACACTATTCTCAAGTATTTTTTTGAATCAATCTAGCAACCTCTGTACTTTGCTTTACTTTATAAAAATTCCCACTTGGCCCAGGAGGTGAAGTAAATATCCGTGGTAGCATGTGGTAGCCAAATGTTCTTGAAGCAACTTTTGCAAGTGAGCCGGGCAGGTTGTGGCAAGGGAATATCGGCTAGGTCCCTACCCACTACCGCCCACCTTGCAAGGAACCGCTCGTGGTCGGGGTACCCTTCAAAATTGTTGGCGAAAGATTGTTGCAGGTCTTGCAAGTCCCGGTTGAACCGAGCGCGGAGCCACGCTTTCCGTTCGCAGTGGTCGCAACATGGTTGGGGCATACTTGTTTCGTACTTTAACAAAGTTTCCTTGGGTCGATAAGTGATAGTAAGATGCGAACACAAGGGAGTATGTATGCGAACAACGTGATATGTTATTATATAGTACACGCTATACGATATCTTATACCATATACGTTATAGACGCTATTGTATTTGACTAAACCTATTTGACTAAGTCTTAGCCCGCAAATAAAAAAATGAACAGAGTAATAAATAGGGACGAGGACTATCAATCTTCCAAAGGCTACCTACCCGCCCCGTACAATTGCCCAGCGCTTTGGCAAAAGCACGTCGTGGTCCGCGGGGAAGACGAGAACCCTACGAAGGATCCCCACTATGGACTCACTCGCCCCAACAAGCGGTGCGAGTTGCATAAGGTCCTCATATGCATGGTTGAGTATGGGGAGGCTGGCGTTTGGCCATTAGAGTTTCCTTTCGATTGTTTCCCAATGCTCGACCACTACGCTGTCGACAACCGCAAGCAGGGTGCGTGGGTGTGGTGCGAGGAGATCGCAACCACTCGCATTGTTTTCCACGACCATGGAAACGACGACGATGGAAAATTCACCTCCCTTGTGTCGTACAAGTTGTGCAGCAAGTGCGCTAAAACTTGTCAGAGGATGGTGGTGCCTCTCGAGAGGCACGAGCGCAATGCAAGTTTGAATATTTCTGAACGTTTGAACGTCGAGTTCGAGCTAATATAGGATAGTAAATTAGCAAAGACTAGTAGCGATAACGAGCAAGTACAACAAACAAATATTATTTGATTGCCAAAACAAGTAATGATATATATCAACTTGTAAATGTAAATGTTTTTTTCACGTGGCTAAGCATGGCATACACGTATTGTACCCCTATTTCACTAAGCCTAATCTATTACTTATCTCCTACCACGCTTCCGCGCACCCTCCGCTTCACGCCTTCGCTTGTTCGTGACTTTGTCCAAGCACTTCATAACGTCTGCCCCCAAAGTATTGAGCACTTTCACGTTGGCATCGTCCACCGTGGGGGCGAGGTCCGTGCCCGCGAGGAAGTACTTGACGTACTCCTTGGCAGCGAAGTCGAGAAAACCCCAGTGGATGGGCGAGTTGACTGGGTTAAGCTGCACATCCGGGTCGTATGAGGCCACGTCCTTCAAGGCCAAGTTGGCGGAGAACACTATTCGGGGCGTGCCATCCGCATTGGACACCCCTTGGTGAACCCCCCCCACAACGGCGCACTCGCCCAACTCCACTTTCTCCTTCCCCCCAACGTTCACCGCGAAGGCGTCGAGGGTTTCCTTCGGGAGCATTAGAGCGCGCTGCTCACGGAAAGCTATATCGCAGTTCAGCCTCAAGTTCTCTTGCGTCGATTGGCCTAATAGGTCAATCGACGCTTCCAACGACGGGGTTGGCGCAGAGCACACCCTTGTCGGGGAACATGGGCCCAAGTAGGCGACGATCGCCAAGTGCTGGGCGGGCTCGGTGAGGGGCTGGTTCAACGGCTGGTCAAGATGCCAAGGTTGCCACCCCCTTAGGGACGAGAGGACCTTCCCCGAATTCTCTGCAACCAGGTCGTCGTTGATTAAAAACGCTTTGTTCTCGACGGTGTACGAGTTACGTAGCTTTTCTAATACTTGCGTCTCCACCTCGTTGACGAAGACGTTCAAGTGCTTCCGATCTTCGTCGTCGAGGAAGTTGTCGTAGAAGTCCGTCAATATTCCCCCCCCCCCGTGTTTCGCGGTTTCATGAAACACCTCTAGCTTTCCTCCGGTAAGGGTTACCATTCCGCTAGGAAGTTTGTCCCAATCCGGCACCTTGTTCAACGCTTCACGCCACATAAGCGAAGAGCGCATTTCCAGATGTTGTCGCGTGTCTTCGGGTAACGACACCACGAAGTTGTTTGCGAAGCCTATTCCTCGCGTACGATCGAAGTCGTCCAAATATTTTTCTTTGCCTCTTGCGGGTTTCTTTGATTGTCCGCTGCATTTTGCGCAACGCAGCTCGCCTTTGCCTCTTTTTACCCGGGTGCAGCGTTTGCCCTCGTGGTCCATAGTCAACGGGTCTTGCTTGCATTCAATGAGCTTTCCCTTCTTGTTTAACTGTCCGCATTCGCAGAGCTCGGCAAGTGTTGATTGTTCCATAGTCGTTACGATTTACGTTCGGGTTATAATATATTTCAACTTTCACGAAAGGCAATACAAGCGCCACTAACTTGCATATTCACGGCCGTGAATTCCAGATTCACGGCCGTGAATTCCAGATTCACGGCCGTGAATTCCATGTCCGAATGGAACCAAAAACCGTTCGATTTTAATCGAACGGCTTTTGGTTCCATTCGG
>LGRX02020282.1:0-35375 GCA_001247695.2 Cymbomonas tetramitiformis
AAAACTGGTTCCGCTGTTACGTTCTCTTAACAATACGTTGCTGTTGATCGTATTCGGTGATGCCATATCCGTAAAACCATCCTTTTATCGAGGTGCGCGTTATATGCAACGAAAGCACGCACGGGATCTCTATTCGCTTTTATTTCAACAACGCGCGCGCGTCACCGATCAACCGAACGTGACGCGTTTTTTTCGCTCTAACATCTTTTATTAAATGCCTGGGTAAACCTATATACGGTCTACGCATACTACTACATACTGGGTAAGACGTCGACCACGCGACATGCAACTGGCAGCGATGTCTCCTATTTCAAACTACGTAATTTAATCGTATTTCTAATTCACTGATACGTTTGAAAGCTTCCGGTCCAGCTGCTGATTTCGTTTGCGCCGATCCATCTGAATCTCGCAGTACGTGTGCACCACGTCCACGGTGGCGTCGGCACCCATTTGGCGCAACGCCGCCACGCAATCGTAAACACACGCGCACGCACCAGCGCAAGATCTACCCATGCTGAAGAACACGCTGTTCCGTGTGATGTCGTCGGTCAACCGCACGGTGTACGCGTTGCGCAGATCGCACTTGCCGCACATTTGACACGACGCATCCAAATCGTTGCACGCGTGCATGGTCCACTCCGCGCGTCGATGCTCGTGCACGACCGCTTGTTCGTAGGCGTCGATGACGTTGACATCGCTGCGAATCTCCACGCCAAGGTGAAGGGCCGGTCGCACGAGCAGAAGAAACAAATCGCGCGCGATGCCGGTCAGCGGGGGCGTGGTGCCGGACACTATTGCGGTGTGCCTGTTCCAGTTCCACGACACGTGCGGCATGCACAACGTAGGCGACGCGCTGTCGTTGCGTGGATAGACCCCCGGTGTTTTCCACCACATACGCGCATCCGTTATGGCGCGCGCGGACCACTTCTTCCAGTCGTCGTTGAGGTACAGATGAGATTGGACGGAGGCCTCTTGAACGCACTCCGGTGCTATGTAATCCTCACCAGCGCGCGCCCACGTATCGCGGTTTTCGACGTACCAAGCCACGTGCAACTTCGACCGGCTCGTGACGGCGATGACCACGGCCTCCTGCGGCTCGGCCTCGTCTTCCACCCAGACCGAAACGGCCATCCCCGGCACGATGCACAGAGTGCGCGCGTGTATTTCCGTCACGCTCGAGGGCGTGCCTCTAGCCAACCACACGACGTTTCCGTCCACAAAAGAACTGTACATCACGACGCGCGTTTCGTCGTTTTCCGTGTTCAAATCTTCAGGGCTTGACGCTCGTGTACCAGAAACGGTAATACGCGCCGCCCCGTCGTCGGCGTCGCCGTCATCCGGATCGCTCCGGTCCGTACGATCTGGCGTCGTAAGCAGATTAGTGGTCCGGCGACGGCCGCGACGCTCGTTAGTTGAAGTCACGCAACCTGCGAGGGCTGCCGCGTCTTTTAGCACCTCGGAAAGATTCGTACGATTCGACGCGTCAGAAATGTCGCTGCCACCGGCCGCCTCGGACGTATGCTGAACGCTTTGCAAAGCGCGTACGCACCGGCGATATTTACGGTCGTAGTGTATCGCGCGTTTTTTGTAAATTTTGGCTGTGTTTAGAATGCGTTGTAACCGATCGAGGCTCTCCATGTCCATGATATAGGTATTTTATGTGGACGCGTTGATGAACCAACACGCTGAGCGCATTAATAATTAAATCTGGTGTCACGCGCTGCATCGAGTGGGCACATGCGCCACCGATTGGGTGTGAAGCGGTATTTTAAATCGTGGCGAACCTTATTGGGAGAAACGCGTTGGTGACAACAACACGGGCGCGGATGAGCGATGTAGACAGCGCGGCGACACGAGCTGAAACTGACACTCGCGAACGACGGATCCACGATACGTGCCCCTCGACTAGCATCGCAGCCGCGCGACGCACCCGTGTACGCGAGCTACACGATTGGCAAAAAAAAAGAGCATAAATGAAGGTAAAACACCGTGGTATATATATATAGCCGTGCGACTGTGGCGTAGTACCTGGGACAGAGGCCGATGGCGTTGCGTTGTTTGCCCATATCAAAAAACGAGGCGCATGACCGCGGCTTGCGATGCGGCGTCCATTGTCTGCAAGCGTGTGTTTGTCCCTGCGTGACGTACCACACGCTACGCCAAGAGATGGACGCGCACGTCAAACGCGACATGGATGACGTTTTTACGGATACGGAGGTAACCGTGACGTTGCTGGCGGCTGCGATCAGCGCGTGCAACCCGATCGTGGCGCACGTGCTGCATATGCACGAGCGCGCACGCGTAAGGACGGCGGTAGAGGCGACGGAGGCCGCAGCAGCAAATTACAGCGATTCGTGCAGCGATCATCTGGCTGTGTGCGCGTGCTCGTGCTGCGCGTACGAGCAGGAGCTCCGTTTGCTCACAGATATATCAACGCTGAACACGGCACCACCCGAGGCCAACGCTCAAGTGACGACGCCCCCAACGCCCTACCCGCCGTTCGCAACCGTGTCGGAAGCTCGCAGTCAAAACCCGGAACAACAACCAAACACCGGCGCGAAAACATCGCAGGTCACGTCCAGCGTGTTTGGCATATTCACCGGTACCAACGGAACCGTGACTCAAAAATTAAAATGATCCCTCTGACCGATTTGGCGCTGCGTATATGCGTGCGCGAAGGCGTGGAACTGTCGCATATCAACTTGCGCATGGTGGATTCCACGGCGGATATGCACACGCTTGGATTTACCCTGCTCGAGCACGCGGATCACGAGATAGTCGAAAACGATTACGCCGTTGGCGTGGTAGCGTTCCACATAAACTCGAAGTACGTCGTGCGCGAGTACTACGATCTGCGCCGTTTTTATTCCACGACGCCGCGCAAAAGAAACTTGTTGGAGCACGTAGAGTTTAGCGTAATGAACGCGCCGTTTCGCCCCTTGCGCGTGGCGACCGTTTTGTGCAAGTCCATCACGACGCCGATGCATGTGCCCAAACCGGCACGTCGTAACTTCTCACGACACAAACATCTCAGACTTGTGCGGGAGGAGATGCGCGTTTTACAGAAACGGCCACCTCCGAACATGCTGTTGCGGCTGGCAGAAATAAGGCACGCTCGCATGCGAAACTACGTTGAAACGCACGCAGTACGTCGGGGTGCGTCGTAAACCGTGTAAAAACAACATTCGTCAAACGACAGTTTATAATGGCAATACCACACGCGTACACGAGTCGCGCAGCACGAACGAGCCTTTGCAGCACGAACGAGCCTTTGCAGCAGTATCATACGATCATCGTGTCGGGTAAGATCGTGTCACCAGCGCGGCCAAAACTTGAGTATGAATTTTTTCGCTGCGATCACAAGTATCGTATTGCGTGATGCTGGCGGAGTCGCCCGATAGCGTCGAGCACGATTTGAAGATAGAGGATTTGTGAGATTATCGCGTGTTTTACAGGATCGTGTAAAGGCCATCTCGATTATTCCATATCCTGCAAAATTTTATGTGGTGATAGTTTTGTCCCAAATATCTGTATACCTGATGTTTCCTGGTGACCAAATGTCTGTTACGACCATTTTTGTTTAATATTTCATATGCAAGTTTTCCGCTTTCAAATCTTCTTTGATAAGTTCTATATTTTCTGGTGTGATTAAATTATTATCGATAAGATGTTCGCAAAGAACTCTCATAACTTTATGCTCTTTTAATTCATGACGATGCATATGTAAGTTTTCCAAGTCAAAATAACCCTCGCGGATTATTTTTTTATAATAAAATTCGTGAAGTTTTAATTTACCAAATATTTCAAAAAAATGATCGCGCTCATCAAACTTTATCTCGTCATTTGTGATGATATTTTTGTACGCATCTGCCAAATATCCAAAAGCCCGTAAATCGTGTTCAAAATAATCGATATTTTGAATTGTGATGCATCCGTCATTGGCGGTAATCATTTTTTCGTAAAATTGTTTTTTATCATCACCGTCAAAGCTGGCTACGTAAGTGTTGGTGTACATTTTGTTGGATTCGGATTCGAACCCTTGCGAAATCATTAGGGCCTGTTTTACAACGGCCGGATCGACGTGTTTTAAATAATCAATATTAAACGGGTGTAAATGCGTGTCCAGCCATCGCTCCAATAATGCTAGCTTTTCGCGCCATGCTCGCTTTTCGGCTCCGCGAACTCGTGTTTGTGTTTGTGCTTTCGCATAACACCATTGTAACCATACCTCCGATTGTACGATTTCTAGAATTTCGTTTGTATATTGCATCACGTCATCATCTATGGTTTCATCGCACAAAAATCTAAATGTGTCGCCGTTCGTATCTTGTGTAAAATCATATTTACGCGCTAACCATCGGATTAAGATCTTAAAACACGCATCGATTTCGACTGGTACAACGTTACTAGAAATGTATCCAAAATTTACGTTTTTTTTGGGACATTTTTCATAGTAGAAGGTGTATATTTGCATCAGACAGTTTTCAAAAGAGAAATTCGAATTTTCAACAATTTTTATTGCGCCCCACATATGCCGTGCTATTTCGTACTCTGCTAGTTTACAAAATGCGTATCTTACGTAATATGCCTGTAGTTTATCGTACATTTCGGTCAAAAATGTATATATATCGCTATTCTCATGTTTACTTAAAATTTCTTGCACTTGCAAAGTCAGCTCTTTATTTAAATCTTGTATAATTGCATCGTATATACGTGCCGTATCACTGTCGGACAATTCTGACACACATGACATTGTTAATTAATGTGGGCTACACCGGTTGTATATCTGAGTAAAAAACCTCTCGTATTTATAGTAAACACCGAACAGATTTACGTGAGCTCAATCTGATTTGAGCAACTAGCGATAAGATAAAGAGCGGGTCACGTAAGCGCAAACAATTATTACCCAACCGCTGCTATTAAAAAAAAAGTAACGTCATTTGTTTTAATTAAAACGCTTTTTTCACGTAGATGTGCACTCAAAATTCATAATTCGCGCAGTGTAAATTTACGCATCACACTCGCACGCGCGTACACCTTTCCCCCCCGCTGCGGGTGTTGCAAGTCCATGAATAAGATGAATATCTTCAACCGGCGCGTGCCTACATTCTGGGAGCTGGTCGTCTTCGGATTTGGTATCCATTACCGAATAGGCGTCCTGCGACTTCACATCGTTTTGGTCTGCAAACGGAACTTCCGATGACAACTCGCCCTTTTGAATTTTAAGAATTTTAAAACTGGCGACTTCGCGATGGTCTGTCGTCGTAAAATGGGGTGAATCAGAATGCAAAATCTTACTTGTGTCGTCCTTTATCGCTTCCAGCACTGTCTGCGTATCTTGTTTTTTCAGCATCGCCACGAGTCCAACTAACAACTGGTTCATATACTCGACGCAAACAAGAGAACTTTTATCCTTTGTGATCGTATCAATTTCATCGGGATTGTACTTTCCATTCGTTTGTACGTAGTCCATGATTTCGTGCATCGTATATAATGCGAAATCTGTGCACAATTCTGCTCCGTACTGCCGTAAATCGGGTGCTCTTAAGATGGGTAGAAACGTTTTACTTGCGCCGAAAAAAATATCGACCAATAAACGTGCAAGCCCGTCATACAAAGGTGCACCATCACTCAAATTTGAATCGTACACATTGACCTGCACGTTACCGATGGGCTCTTCTTGCAGGACACAAAGCGCTGCATGCCGTGTATTACCCTTCGCAGCACCCAACCCCACCGGAACGAGTACGGTTTTACGTTCGCCTACATACGCGCGCACACTACTTATCATACGTAACAGCTTGTCGTTCTCCTCAACTGTATCTTCAAAATCCCATCTCCACAAAACCGCACGTCCCAATTCAACAGACTGGCCTTGCACGTCGATCCACTTAAGAATGGGCCTGTTGTACATGTCATTCATACTGCCGTCGTAATAAAAGTTTACCGGACTGTAAATTGCAACATTCTCAACCGATTTATACCGTTGAATCAACCGCGCGATACACAATGTATAAATTTCGAAAGAAATGGACGGAGCGAAATGCTGTAAAGGATAGTGTAAAAGACGCCAAAGACGACGTTTACTGGAGCAACCAAATTGACCTGCCGAGTTCCAAAATATGTTTCCAAACACATTTGGACCACAATAAAATACACCAGGATATTTTACTTCTAGCAGTATTTCGCTTATTTGTTGGAGCGTTTTGTCTATGTCAGAGATGCATTCTTTGTAAGCCCGGTGGATACCCTGCGTGTCCCGATAAGTACCTACCAGTTTCAGCTTTCCAGTGTCGACTTCCGCGCTTTGTTCTAAGCCCTCGGCGAACACGGGTTGAAATACTAGCGCGTAATTATCGGTGGTTATGTTAACAGACATCACGTTACGGTAACAACAAAAAATATGTATTCAACGTTTATTTGCACTGTCTCGTGGATGTCAGCGCGTCAAATGTTATAAAATAAGCGGTGTATCTATTTATACACCGGCGGTGTACCTTTCTGTACAGCTGTATGATATATCTGTTTCTCGCGCACTTCCGCGCACACTGCTACGTAACAAGACAACAATTTCGCTCCTGCGGCGGATCGGTATAATCAATTGGTCGATCTCACTCCGGGCAGGACACTCGTGCGCGAGTACTACGATCTGCGCCGTTTTTATTCCACGACGCCGCGCAAAAGAAACTTGTTGGAGCACGTAGAGTTTAGCGTAATGAACGCGCCGTTTCGCCCCTTGCGCGTGGCGAACGTTTTGTGCAAGTCCATCACGACGCCGATGCATGTGCCCGAACCGGCACGTCGTAACTTCTCACGACACAAACATCTCAGACTAGCGCGAGAGGAGATGCGCGTTTTACAGAAACGGCCACCTCCGAACATGCTGTTGCGGCTGGCAGAAATAAGGCACGCTCGTATGCGAAACTACGTTGAAACGCACGCAGTACGTCGGGGCGCGTCGTAAACCGTGTTGAATAACATTGGTCGAACGACAGTTTATATTTGCAACACCACACGCGTACATGAGTCGCGCAGCACGAACGAGGCTTTGCAGCAATATCACGTGTCGGGTATTGAATGTCCTCCAAATCAGCGTGTCGTGTAAGATCGCGTCACCAGCGCGGCCAAAACTTGAGTATGAAAATTTTCGCTGCGATCACAAGTATCGTATTGTACATTTGAGTTATTTGGTGTCACGTTTTTTACAATTTCGTTTTTTTTTTTGCCAGATGTACTGTTTTTTACAACCTTAAAATCCACATTAGCTTTGTGGGGCGTTGGATAATAATACAAACAGCGAGAGGCGCGGTGTTTATCGATTGTCCGAATTGTGTTCATTACAGTTGAAGTCGCCGCACGCGATGCCCCTCCCCCCCTTAGAACTGTAGCCAGCGACTCAAAGCTGGGCCATCGAGTTCTACAAGTCCTTTAATATAAAAAATATAGTTTTCCGGCGCGCGCTCACGGTATAAATGCGTGTCGACCTCGGAATTGGCGCCCTGCGATCTCGCATGGTTGTGCTCTGCGAACGAAAGGTTTGGTGACAATTCGCCGTTTTCAATCTTTTGCATTTTAGAACCGGTTTTTACCTGATGGTCTGTCGTAAAGTGGGGTGAATTGGGATGCGAAATCTTACTCGTGTCGACCTTTATCGCTTCCAGTACATTCTGCGTATCTGTATTTTTCAGCATCGCCACGAGTCCAACTAATAACAGGTTCGTATACACGCTGGGAACACGTGAACTTTTATCTCCTACGATCTTATCAATTTCAACGGGATCGTATTTTTTATTCGTTTGTATATAGTCCATGATTTCGTGCATCGTGTATAATGAAAAATCCGTGCACAAGGCTGTCCCGTACTGCCGTAGATTGGTTGCTCTTAAGATGGGTGTACAAGTTTTACACGCGCCAAAAAAAATATCGACCAATAAACGTGCAAGCTCGTGATACAACGGTGCCAGTTCAGTCAAACATGAATCGTACACATTGACCTGCACGTTACCGTCGGGCTCTTCTTGCAGAACACAAAGCGCTGCATGCCGTCCTCTATTATCTAAGATATCCAACTGTACCGGAACGAGCACGGTTTTACGTTCGCCTACGTACGCGCGAACACTATCAATCATACGTGACAGCTGGGCATCCTGCTCTCTTTTAACTTTTTGTCGGCGTGAGCTGGCCGATGCATGGTCATGTCCGTTACGCATAAGCTCTGCATGCAACTCCCGCGTCGCGGTGTTTACTGGCTGTCGCCATCTCCACAAAACCGCGCGTCCCAAATCAGCAGAATAGCCTTCCACGTCGATATACTGAAAACTGGTATTCTCTGAAAATTTGTATAATGTGTCTACGGCGCTGTCGTAGACAAAATTTACTTTACTATAAATTGCAACATCCTCAACCGCTACATATTGTTTAAGCAACCGCACAATACACAATGCATAAACTTCGAAAGAAATGGACGGAGAGAAATGAACTAGAGGAAAGTGTAATCGATCCAATAAACCACGGCTATCATTGCACCAAAAAGTATCGGTTGGTTGATCCCATGATAAAATCCCAAACACGTTCGGACCACAATAAAATACACCAGGATATTTTACCTCTGTCAGTATTTCGTTTATTCGTTTAGACGTTTCGTTTATATCAGAAATGCATTGTTTGTAAGCCCGGTGAATACCCTGCGTGTCCCGGTAAGTACCTACCAGTTTCGAGTCCCCAGTGTCGACATCCGCGATTTGTTTTAAAGCCTCGTCGAACACGGGTTGAAATACTAGCGCGTTCCTATCGGTGGTTATGGTAACGGACATTACGGTACGGTTACAACAAATATATATATATATATATGACGTTCATTTGCACTCTTACCTGGGTGTCAACACGTCGAATGTTGTAAAATAAGGTGTATCTATTTATACACCGGCGGTATACCGTTACCGTAAACACGCGCGCGACAAGGGTGGCTGCGCGTCGCGGCTGCCCATTCACCGATGCCGATCCAAGTTGGTCACACGCGATGTCGTGGTCGATGCGGTGTCGACCGAGCTGCCGTTTGGCGCGTACGCTCGTTTTGCACTTTTACACACACGCGAATACGGTTTGCTTCGATGCGTCGATCGGATCCTTGGACTGCTTAACCGGGCAGGGCACCCCCCCCATCAACCGAAGTCGGGGTGGAGCTCTCGTCCGCTGGCATCTGCATTGACGTATCACACACTACGCCAAGAGATGGACGCGCACGTCAAACGCGACACGGCTGACGTTTTTACGGATACGGAGGTAACCGTAACGTTGCTGGCGGCTGCGATCAGCGCGTGCAACCCGATTGTGGCGCACGTGCTGCATATGCACGAGCGCGCACGCGTAAGGACGGCGGTATAGAGGCGACGAATTACCAAAAGGTAACCGTAACGTTGGAACCGGATCGACCACACCTAAACAATGTGAGATCACAATCGTAATCGTTTAAGCTGCGCGTGCGCAAAAGGGTGATAGTCGACCATCAAATTGCCACGGAACAGTACGCAAAACACCGTGAGGTAGTCCTGCAGCTCGCGCAAAGTTTGAAAGGCGCATGATCTTAGCAGCTCCAAAAGTTTACCGTCGGCCCCGACGTTAAAGTCGAAGGTGTCCTGCCATTCCAGGAGCGCCTTCGTGGCCAAGCGCACGTCAAAATTGGTCAGGCCTAAACGTCTGGCACGCGCTCGTAGGCAGCGCTCGCATTGCGCCCGTCTTCGATCGATGGACCATCCAGGCCCGTTCAACTTCTCGATTATGTAGATACCGGTGTACCCGATTACCAAATGACGCGTGGACCAGGTCAGTACCGTCAGGAGCACGGCGCCGTCTTCGAAACTGGGCGGGGCGTGCGCGCCGAGTTTGTCCTCGATGACGCTCGGGTGGCAGTGAAAGCACGCGAGCTGCCTTTTCTGACAACCGTCGCGCGCGCTGAACGCGTGCATATCCTCCGTATGGTCCACCGGCGTGACTCCTAATCGCGGCTCCTCGGCAAATGTTAAACCTCGGTTGACAACCTGCAATTCGTCCGCCTTGATGCCGCGTGCGTCGGTCAAAATATACCCCGCGCACTCTCGCGGTTCCGCGATGATTGCGGCTATCTCTTCGAGCAGGGTTTCGTGCACCGCAGCGTCGGCGTGTTCGTGCGAGAAGAGGGTCGCGGCGAATGTTTCGCCCGTGTACATACCGCGCCCGATGGCGTCGTCAGATGGGAGCGTGTCCGGTTCACAAAAAAAACGATTCAGGTTCACAGGAATGAACCGTTGTACACGGTCGTGCGCGTTTTTTACGTGCCGCCCGTACACCCATCGATGCTTGGGCTCGCAGCAACACGCAATCCCACACACAGGCGCTGATACCGAAACGTCGAGGACGGACATGCCGACGCTGTGCGCGCATACGCGACCCGTCGATACGGATGTGTTATCCGACATATATATACGTCGAACGTGCAAGTTTTTGTGCGCCGATGCTGTGATAGACGCTCGCAAGTAACACGTGTGTCACGTAGCACCATGACAAAGCGCGTCGAGATAATCCTCGATCTGGAAACCACCGGACTGCACGCCGACGCCGAGATTATCTCCCTAGCGGCTCTCGAGCGCGGCACCGGCAAATCGTTCTACAAGGACGCTCAACCGAAGCGCATGCCGATCTCGAAGACCATTACGCGCATCACCGGCATAACCAACGCCCGTCTGCGCCGTAAGCCGCCGTGGTCGATGGTCGGGGTGGCGTTCTGGGATTGGGTCGCCACGTTCTGCAACGAAAACGTGACGGTAGCGTTGATCGCTCACAACGCGCGACGCTTCGACGTCCCTCTTTTGCTCCGACGCAGCGCCAGCCTCAAGCGCGCGTCCCCCGTCGATATGCGCGCGTTGCTGGTGAAGGACACGCTCGTGGTGGCGCGGCGTCTGTTGCCCGGCCTGCGTCCAAATCACCGACAGGCCTCCGTGTACGCTCACCTGTTTGGCGAGGAGCCCCTTTTGCAGCACAACGCCATGGGCGACGTCGACGCGCTACGAAAGATAATGGATCACGACCTGTTCACGGCCAACCCGGTCGAGTTTTGCACGTACAACGCGTTAGACGTGCACACGACCGACGTGCGCCGCTGTGCCAACGTGATCCGGCTGCACGCGGATTCCAAACTTGACATGCGCGCGTTTTTCGGCGCAGTTACATGTGCCGACGTGTCCGAGCGCGAATCTCAACACGCGCCATTAAGCGGATCGAGCGCTGCGTGTGTTCGGTGCAGTCACGTGTACAGCGTTTTTTTCAATCACGTCTGTGTACAAGTTACATTTTAGCACAACGAGTACGATGATAAAAAACACATCGTGTTGCACCGTATTTTAATAGATGTAATATTATTCGTGTCTACGGGTTAAAAAAACGCGCAACCGACAACGATCGATCGTGGGCGCTTTGCGTAATTGCGCATGTCGTGTGGCCGACGTCTATTTTTCTTGCGTAGCTCGTGTTTTATTCCGCAAAAAGAATCGATCCCCAAATTCATTTTCATCACATAAAATCACGTACGGCGTTTCGTCCGTTGCCTCGCGGCGAGCTGCGTCTTTCGGCATCCCGTTCGTACTCGTAGTCGTCGCCGGCGCCGTCGTTACGGGCGTACACGTCTAACGCCTCGCGCAGACCATGCATCAGACGCCAGGTGGAGTCCCTGGCCGCGTCCACGTCGTTGAGACCGCGAGTGGCGATCGTGAGCATGCTTTGCACCGTTTCGTTCCGTCCAAAATTGCGTAGCAACTCGTTGACCGCCTGCATGTCGGTCGTCGTCATGATCTCGGTGATCGCTTTTATTAACAGAAAGGTGTCCTGACCGGTAATGCGCTGCATCGACTCTTCGGTGGTTAGGATGAAATGCGCCAACTGGTCTACGCGGGAGCGTACAGCCGTCTCCCGCGCGTCGGTAACAGGCTCTCGCACCGTGCTCGTGTCGTTAACAACCACCGCCGCGGTCATGTGGGCGGTGTTGAGCAGCCCGCGTACGTCGAAGGCCGCCCTAGCAACATTGTCGCTCGACAGCGGCGCGTCCTCCACCTCGTTGCTGGTCATGTTGTGCAGGTACAGTTCGATATGTGTCTTGTAATTAAGGGTGACCACGCCGACGCCGGTCAAGAACGCGAGGTTGCAAAACATGCTCACCGATAGTAAGGCGATCACGGCGCACATTTTGCACTGCAGTCCCGGCATCCCGTCGTGATCGACGCGGTCGTAACCGTTCCGGTTTGGTTGCGCGAACCGCGTAGCAAGATCGGACTCGCCCGGTTTGATGTTTACGGCGTGCGCGAGTTCGGACGATCTGCTGGTACCATTTAAGTGGGGTTTAAATTTTTGACCGTTTATGGGATACATCCTGACGTAAACACGTAACACGCTAGGTGATCATGGTAATTGTATATATATACGCCTGTACGTGCGCGCGCGGCCGGGCGGTGTCCACACCTCGCGATGTCCACGGCGGGGTCGCCACGTCGTGACCGAGCACCCATCATCACCGATGCGAGCGTGGCCGGTTTACGCTGTAACACGAGTGGCGATTCGAGCTGTTACGACACGAAGGCAAATCACGTAGATGCTGTATAAAACGCGCGAACGGTTCTTACAACGTAACCCACACGATGTCGATACTTTTTTACATGTCCGACGATCCTACCACATCAGCTGCCATTGGTCCGACCGTCAATAACGGACGTGTTAGTGCAGGTCGACCCGGCGACTACAAATATGAAATCGTAAGTAATAACTGTAACGCCATCTTACAATTTATGCAATTGTGCGCGACGTGCATTTCACCCCCTTTTTGCGGTTTCTGTGGAAGGAGACGGTCTCGCCTGCCGACTGGCCTAGACCGAATTCCCCATATGCATTTGAGGTTGTAATCGCCACTATAGCAGCCAAGGCCGTGCGAAGATACACCCGTCTTAACGAGACACATAAGGAGGCGCGCATCGATGATATCCGTGTGTATCTCAATACAGAAAAATAGGTGCTACACAAAACCAAACGGAGGCGCAACGCATTGCTGTCGCACAAGGCGAGGGGCGGATAAGTTTAAGGTGGGCGGTGCTGCACGCCACCGTCGTGCTCTTCGTCTTTGTTATGCCGCGAACGTGATGTGCACGATGCGAGGGTTGTAGCCGTGACGCCACGACGTATAAATACAACGATATGTGCCTCGTGGGTCTACGCGGTGACATTACCTCGACGAAGTTTAGACATGTCGGTCGCAGTATGCTTGAGCGACCAATTTGCACGTTTGCGTATGGGACGCGAAAAAAAAAAACCACGCAGAGTAGAAATTGACGACAGTCGTAATACGGCACCCCCGTTAATAAGGTCTGGATTGTCGATGGGAAACGTGACACTCTACAGCGAAGACTACCATTGGGAATTGAATCCGACATGTGCAGTATTTGTTCTGAGTCATAAAAAAAGTGGCGTGGACGCAAGCTGTAAAGTCGGGTCAACCTATGCTTTATCCAAAAATTATGCGGGCGCACGCCGTATTTTACAAGGCGTTGAGGTCCGGCAGAACGGTGACAATCTGAAGTTTCATGTGACCGATGATGCGGTGTCAGTAATATGCGAGCCTGGTAAAAATGCCACCGTAAAATACAAGCATCCGGGTGGGACCGAAGGCGTGTTACAACTTCGTCACGTGGATCTGGGCCACAATACAACGCAACCGCAGTATAAACAATACATACGTACTATCACTGACGTACACTTGATAAAATTTTTAGATCAAGATGCAGTCCAAAAAAAACACATTTACTTGAACGACGCGGATATTGTGCACGATGATACAATTATAACACATTTAGTCGCCTCGATTTATTTCCATCGTAACAACGTCACGGCGTTTGCCACGATCGTGCACGATGAGCTACCCGCGACGGTATTCACGCACGATAAATCAATAAATTACGACGTAAAATTAAAAAAAGACGCCTTAACTCCGCTGAGCTCCGGCAGCATTTTCAAAGTGCGGTCCCATACGCTGCAGTATTATTGTCAACTCGAGGACGTAAAATCTATGCATCTACGCGATGGCGAGAGTCAATATTTATATACAAACGCACCCGATGTATTGAAGTTAAACGCTGAGATCACAGATGATCACATAAAAGCCGTGGTTTTCAGAGAAGGCGACGATAGCTGCGTCACAATCTCGAGGGACACCGTCAATTCCTTTCATACCATAAAATTTGAGTCAACAAAATACAAAGTGTACTTGATACGTTTCGACGGATGTGTAGTACAAATTCCCGTATCTTCTGGATCCGTCGAAAACCCGGTTCCGCCGGCCGACCAAATCGAACAACCCGAAATTAAGATGTATCTTCTGCACGGCGATTACATTTTTTTCCTAAAAAATGATTGTAAGTTTGAAGACGCGGCACCGAACGCCATATCCAGAGCATACGAGTTCCGGTTGTCGCACTTAGAGGTCCCAAATGATGACGCGCTTATGAACTCTTACCATATGACTACCAGCGTAGTAACCGGCAAGCGTGACCAAATCAACGAACGTGGGAACAAGCAAATGCCGGAGGTAATGGAAGTGTATTAGAGCCGATCGGGATGTGATCTATTGTTAAGAAATTGATTGCCGATTCCAATAATTTATATTATCCAGATCAATTACACGGACTGGCTGGCGAATACGTACGCAATTTAATGCATTCCCCCCTAATCAGTTTTATAAACGCTGCTGTTACTTTTAACTGTAAATTTGATGAGGAACTCCTAGCCGCGTACGCCGTTTTTTTAAAACACAAAATTTGCGATGGCGACGGGACCAAAGATACAGTGTTGGCGCACGTACGTCAGCTTTTCCCAAACTCTGGGGCTGTTTTAGCGCTTATTTTAGAGTCGGAGTATTGGTTCCATACGCCACCGCACGATATTGCACGAGAGATCGAGGCTGTACATAACAAGTTACACGATGTTAATGCCGATGGAGATTTTATTACGGCGGTTGAACGTATGTTGACTAAAATCGAGAATGATGGCATACCGGACCGAATCGGTAGGTCCAAAATTGTACCTAGTATAAGCCGTGCTCGCCGGCCCAGTGTGAGTGGCGCAGTTAATTTACTCGGACGTCAAATACGCGTTACGGAGAGGAGGTGCGCGTTCGATCGCAAAGCAGATAGTAGCGGGAAAACATAATTGGTGACGGCTCCAAACGTTGGATCTGTCAACGACGCCGTATGCGTAATCAATCGCGTAGCTCTATCAGGTTTCCCCTTGTTGCGTAGGAAAATGTAGACGCTTTTTCCATCGCCGGGCGAACCGGGCGTAGCTTAAACTCGAATCACGTTTCGTTGCCGCGCGGGCGATTTCATGTTTGTAAAAGACGGCATCAGCTGCCCTGCATTTATTTCCGGATGCGCGCCAGTATCAACACCTTCCGACCGCGGAACATTCATCGCGGTGATCGCCATGCCCGCGTCTAAGTAACTACTCGCCAAGACAAAATGGGGTACGATAGACCCCAAAGCGAGCGCGACGAAGACGACCAGTTCGCCTACGTATCGCTCCGAGAGGTCGCGGCGGCCGAAGTATCGCGTCAGTGCGTGGTTATGGTCGGCGTCGTCATGCGTAGGTGCGCGTAGCGTGGCGATCCCGGCCGAAGCGTTGTAGATGTCCATGATAAAACTCAGGTACTGCACCACCGCTGCCACCGTTCTACCAAGCTTGTACTGCTGGTTGATGGGCTCGATAAGCACGTGCACGACGGTTATGTAACCGCAGAACAGTAATTCAAGCGCCACGGACCACAGGCCTATGTACAGCGCGATGGCGAACGAATCCGTGCCGTATAGCATGGCGCCGTGCTGCACGATGCGCAACAGCACGATCGTCGCCAACACCGAATACGCCGCGACGGCGTAATACGTTCTTCGGGAGAAGGTCGCGGCGGTGTTGAGACTAAGCACGTTTTGTATTTGGGTGACACTGCCCAGCATGCCGTAGGCCGTCATGGCTGCCACAAACGCGAACACGATGCCCGAGTCCAGTTTGTGCGCGCCGCACGGATTGCTCGCGTACAGCACGTGCGCGTCTGCGTAGTCGCGCTCGTCGTGAAGGCAGCTGTACAGCGAAAAGATGCTGGCGGTTAAGCTCCACAAATCGATCCCTAAAGTGAGTCCGATCAATGCGACGGTGCACAACGCGGTGTTCCATTGGCGCATGTGAGACAGCAGCATGCCGAACAAGGCGAAAAAGTGTATGGTGGGCGCGTAGTACAGGAATCCGTTAACGCTGTAGAGCAGGCCCGTCACGAAAATCGATAGACTCTGCAGCACGTCAAAATAGAGCTGCACGTGCACCCGACATCGCAGTTGGTTGACGACCTGACGGTTTTCGATCTGCGCCTGTATTTTTTGTGAGCCGCTATCGAAGTTGGCCTCGGCCATTGCGTACTATGGACACGTAACACAGGGTATTGCGAGAGTTGTATGTATACGCGAGTCCGCGCATTCGCGGTTTCAATATGATATGTATACACGCACACACGCGCTAAGGATACGTATGTAAATACCAGCACACGCAGCGGTGGCCTACTTTGCACGGGCATTCACGTGCGTCGTTGCACAACTAAGTTCGAGTAAACATCCGCGTAATCGGCGCTCGCCGCGCGTCGCTCCACGACTTCAAACAGATCGAGCATAGGTGTGAAAAGCGGGTGCCAGGCGTTCTCCCTTGCGCAGCAAAAAACGCGCGCAGGATGCTGCATTAGGTACAGGTGCTGACGTTCCTCGTTGCAAGCCTCGTCGCACGTCTCCTGCTCGTCCAAAGCGCGCGAGGCGACGTCGTCGGTGCTGATTAAGGTCGTTGCGGTTGAGGTCGATTCGGAGGATTTGGTTTGCTGCACGCTCATGAAAGTTTTGATGATATCGAAGAGCACCACCGGATGTTTGCTCCGCGCTGTGCTGACATTTATCTTGATCGGTTTGATGAAGTCGGCTCGGCGAAGCATCCATTTCTGACTGTCCATTGTTGGTAACGACTGCAGAAACGCCGAGCACTGGGCCACACGCTGCTCTCGAGACCATTTACTGGAAAAGTTCGCCACCAACGCCCGAGCTTTTTGGGCGAAGGTTTCGCACCGCCACCCTCGCGGCACGCAGCCGCAGGCGAGTGCGCAGAGCAAGAGGAAAAACCCGACGCGCGCGTCGGTCACCAGGGTGTCCGGTTGCCGTTTACGTTTGTGCTTCAAGGCGCCGACGAGTAACGCTAACGCCGTTCGCTGCGATTCGTCCACGCTTGCGAGATGCAGTTTTTGATCTTCGACGACCCATCCCAGGATGCGACCCACATCGCGCAGCGCTGTGCTTTCCTCAGCGACACGCACGCCGAACTGCGCGTAGACCGGATCCCGCAGGCGCCACACGTCGTCGGCGAGGTCCACAAGCATCGTCACGGCTGTGCGCGTGTCTTGCAACCTGACGCGTTCCAGGCTTGCGACGATCGCTTCCAGAGAAACGACAGCTCGGTTACGTACGGTGAAATACGCGTTTATTAGACCGAAGAGCGCGGAATACTCGTGGTCCACCGCGACCGCGGTGCGGTTCTCATCAAGCGCCGCCACAAGCACCGTCGCGTCGCGCATCCAGCGGGACCAAACGACGCGAGCTGTGTGCACAACGTCTAGATATCGGTAATGGTCGGTGTGTTTCAAAACATGACAGGCGTGCGTCTCCGCACGCAGCGTGTCGCGTATCCGTTGCATGTCCCTGCTGAGGTAGCCGTTCCATTGTTCGCCCAGCTGCGCCTCGAAGTGTTCCGTGGTGTTCACGCGCGCATGTCGCGCGATGTACAGCGCACGCGCTGTGGGAGCGTTGCAGTAGGTTATGTGGTGGACCTGGATCACCTCCTGGGATACGCGGTCGAGGAACTCCGGCGACAGCGTGCTGCACTCCCGCTCGCGAGACAACGCGCGCGTGTAAACGTCCACCGCGTACAACAGATGGGCGCACCGCGTTTGCATAAAAGCCCGCACGTGTTCGATTTCCGGGTCAGCGCCGTGCGCCAGGGAGGTCCATAAGGCGACGGGCACGTCGTACCGCTCAGGCGCGTTGCGCAAACACAGGTTCCACACGATGAATGCGCCGATCACGGGGCGCATGCGCTGCAGGTGCTCGGCGTCGGGCGACAGCGTGTATCGCGCCAGGACGTGCGTGCGCTGGTCGCAATAACGTTCGGCGACGTCCGCAAAAAACCATTTTGCGGATTTTATGTACGGGTGCAGGATACAATCAGGGGCGGCGCCGTTCGTAATGCCGTCCGATAGGAGGCGGGCGGCGCCTTCGCCCCCCGCGTACAATCCGTCGACGACGCAGCCGTGCCGCTCCGTCAACATGTCAAGGTACGGCGTGACATTGGCCTGGTGCGCTAGCGCCGAGTACAGCTGCACCATCAAAGTCGCGCACAGGCCCGTCACGCGGTCCTGCGGCGGGGTCACGAGGTTGCACGAGACGGCGCGGTCCTCGTTGACGTAGAGTTGCATATTAACGTCACACACACCCAGCGAATGCACGATGGCCTGATTCGTGGCGATGAGAGTCGCGAGGCGGTCGTCGTCGCCGTCCTCGTCGTCCGAGTAGCGCCAAAGAAACGCGTGCAGAGCACGCGATCGTTGTCCGCAGTAAGTGGGATAGGCGTCCCGCAGCCAGGTAAACTCGGACCACGCGCACGCCCACACGGTGCGGTCGTTCACGCACCCGGACCATTGTTTACGATCGCGCGCGGGGCCGGTGGATTCGTGCACCCCAAACCAAAAATAGAACAACGATTTCAGCATGGAGTGCAGTTTGGACATCAAATTCGGCGAACGCACGTCGCGCGCGTACGTTTCGTCGAGGGCGGTGGTCGCCGACGCCGTTTTGTCGACGCACTGCGAGGTTAGAGTGAAGTCCGCTGTTCCGCGTTGCGCAACCATCATCAGCGTTTTGTAACCGGTACCGAAACGATCCACCTCGGCGACTTTGCTGTACAAAAACAGAATCACCAAATTGTGCAGGAACGCGCCGTTGGTTATCAAGCGTTGTATCGCCTTGTTGTGATGGCAGCGCACGTATCTACCGCGTGGTTTTTTTGTTTGCACGTGGTCGTCGAAGGTGGCGTGCAGGGTGGGGCCATCGTCGTGCATCGCAAAGTATTTATCCGGTGCTTGAACGATCTCTTTGTAGTACGCCTCGCAGACTTCGTCGAAATGATCGTAGTGTAAAACGATAATATCGTTTATGTGCAAACGCCTGGCCGTGGCGTCCAAGACGCACACAAGGCCGGCGTCCAGACCGTGTAAAATTGCATGCATTTTTTTGCAACACGCATGCACGTGCACAGCTTTGCAATCGGTCGAGGGCAGTAGCACGTCGCACATGAGATTGTCGAGCGCCCGGTTCGCGCCGTGAATGTCCGTCACGAGGGCGCGATCGATCAGCGAGGTTAGCGCGTTATTCTCCATGCTTCGAAAAGCTATCGCGATCACAACGCGGATCGAACATCACAAATGGGCGTATCATTTTATATATATACGCCGAAAATTCGTCGCGTGGTTACCATCAAAAATATCCGCACGTCGTCGATTAACGCGCCTTCAATCCAGGCCGACGCTAAAAAGTTGGGGGTTGCGTCCTTTGAACGCGCACACCTAAAAGCCTCACTCACTCGGGTTTAAAACTATACATGGTATGACCTTGCAGTGTGCCCTTCATGAGAGCGTCCTGGAACTCGCGCACGCTGCGCATCTCCGCTGCGTGTGCTGTTTTCGCCTCCTCGTCGCGTACACGCATCGACTCGAGCGTGTCGAAGGTCGACTTGAGCATGCGCGCGTGCTCAAGGTGCGACTCGCGAACACGACGCAGCTCCTCGGTGAGCGCGCCGAGCGCGTCGACCTGAATCGGCGTGTCCGCTTGCGCGGGTTCGCCGCGCGCGTCGTCCACGACCGCTTGGGCGGGCGCGGCGTCGGCGCGTTTGCGCTTAACAGGCGCAACCGGTGACGCGTGCAACGCCTTTGCTTTCTTCGACGTCGGGCATTTCTTCGTATCGAGGATGGTCTCCATCATCTCCAGGCACAACCCGCGCATCTTCGATCCCACGGAGTCGACGTCCACGGTCGCACTGCCGCGCAGCTGAATGTTGACGCTCGCGATTTTGGGCACGGGTGGGCCTTCCAAGCTGGCAAACGCGGGGTGGCTCATGATGGTCTTGTTCTGCGCAATCGCGTGATGGAAGAACTTCAAATCGACTGTGTCCGTATTGACGGTCCTCGTGGAATTCAGCAACGGTGATAACGCAAGCGCGGCGTCACTGTCGTCCACGCCCTCCGCGTTTTTAGCGCGGCGCTCGGATTTCGCCTTCGTGGCATCGGCGCCGACGACTTTGGACGTCCCAGCAGACGGCGCGGGCTTGCGCGCGGATACAGGCTGCGTCAGCGCGCGCAGCTTGGACTTCGAAGCAAACTTCGGAGCGCTCGGCAGTACAGTGGCGACAGGCGCGGCCGCGAGTTTCGCCGTGTGCTTTTGCTGACTCTCGTACACCCGCGGATCAATCCTGGGCCGGTTCAGGCTCGCAGGAAAGTTGTCGCGCTTCCAATCCATCTTGGCGATGCCTTTCGAGTTCGCACCAGCAGCGCACGCCTTGTAGTAGTTCTTGTAAAAATGCTGTGTCATGTAGTGCGCGGTCTGGCAGACGCGCTCACTGCCGCGCACCAAAAGAAACCCTAACCAGATGTGGTTACGGTACTTCTCGTGCAGGCGGTTGTTGCGATATTTCGGAGCCACCGCGCGCTTGGCCCAGCTCAGGTCAATTTTACGCAAACGGTCCTGGTCGGTGACGTTCGTCAGCGATTCTATCGCCTTGGTGTCGTCGAAAACGGTACCGGTGTGCACAAGCTCCCAGTTCATGTCGTGCGCCTTGACCGTTTTCACCCCGCGTCCGGGATCCTCGGTGCGCTCGTTGTCGGAACCGTTTTGAAAAGCTAACTTCCACTCCGCGTAATCCATAATGCGTTGGGTTCAGTCGCTCGTACACGTGCACGATGCACGAAACCGTCTAGCACCGATCGGCGAAGGGCGCACTAAAAAAAATCGGTGTGACTGTAGGACGCTATATACGTGGGTTGTGTATATATTCAAAATCGGTGGGCGGGCTGCTTGGCACGATGGGCGTGACAATTAACGAATCGTGGCACAACTCGACACCGTCGGAAGAGATGTGCAATAACGTTTACGCCTTGATTGGATTACGGGCCGACGGCGGTGTGTTGCTGGACGCGCAGCTGAAAGCGCCTGCCGTACGCGTGGTCGACCGTAATTTGAATGCGGCGCGAGTCCTATCGTATCTCGAACGTCAAGGACAACGCGCACCGGCACTGTGTTACGACAGTCTCAACGGGTGCGTCATTTACGTTACGAAGGGTACACAAAACTTTTACGACCTTCTCAGCCACACGGTCAACGCGCGTGAGTGCGATAGCGTATACGATACGCGTTTTTGGTACGCGGCGCCGACGGTGCGTACGGCTTTGCTTGCGATGCCGACGGTGGCGTATTTCGTCCAGTGCACCTGCACACCGCGGGCGTCGCACCGCCTGCCTGTGTACGACCACCGCGTCTGTGCGTCATCGCAGACGCGTGTCGCCGGCAAAACAGCGTTGCGCGCGCATCTAAAGGCGTGGCGCGACCGACGGTGTTTGCTGCGGTACATGCCGTGCGATGACGCCATGCTCACCGGTAATTTACCGCGGTTCTCCTGTCACGTGGCGCCCGACGGCGCGCTATTTTTGCGCGCGATCGGGACTCAAGATTTAGGCCGCGTGTGGGGGTGGTTGATGGCCAACGACCTGGCGGTGCACGCGACCTGTTATCGATGCCCGACTGCGTCGCGTACGCAGCAAGGCAAAAAATACGCGGTGGTGTTAATCGTGCGCGTCGGCTTTTCGCGTGCGCGTAATACTATAAGCGTGCACGGTTTGTGTCGCGTATACACACGAACGCGCGCCTGGCAGATACGCGCGAGTAAGTCGCGGGAGGTTATGATTTTTGATATGGACGACCTCGCGTGATAGTTTGGCAGTATATATACAAGCGTGCGCGAGCTCTTAGAAAGAACGCAAACATGTCCGTACGCATGGCTACCGCGGATTGTACCGAGCTGCTGATGGCCTCAGCTTCCAAACGCAAAAATAAAGCAAACGACGATTCGAAACGCGTAACCCTTATGCCGAAGACGTGCATGCCATGAGGGGGCGCCAAACCCGCCCCCGCAAGGGGCGGTACGTAAATCTAGCATTGCAACCCGACCGACCGTGTCTATAAATACATACGCTTACGCAGCCGAACACGATTATGACAGACGTCGCGACCAAACTCACCAACAGGTGAGCGCGCGACGACGGAAACACCGCGTTCGCAATCACCGGCCTATGATGGACACGCCCGCAGCGAGTACGGACGATCCCGCGTCTAGCTTGGCGACGGACCCAGTGCATGCTATTTACATAAAAGCGTTTGATGAAATCAAGAATGCGTTGTCTCAAATGATAGATAATGCAAAAAATGGAATGGAAACGGATGAAAACGAACAATCGAAGACTGTCGCGTACAATGCCGTGCAAGAAATACTTAAAATGAGCGAAGGTGATTTGCGCAAAGCGCTTATGGAGCTTAAACGAAAATAAACACAAAAAAAACCTCGCCGACGGAGCGGTGCATTCACGAGTTACCGCGTTCAAACTCCGCTATGCATGTGTTCGACGGCGTCAGCGTGGACGACATCGTCGATCCTGGCGATCGCCCCACGGACGTGTGGCACGTCAGCGAGCTGCGGAATCTGGGCTGCGCGCCGGCCGGTGTTTTGCTGTTGCGCAAGTTGTCCTCTCGCTGGGTGCGAGTGGCGCGCAGGACGTGCGATCGGATCCCGCGTTTGGCGCGCGACGAGGTGCACCACCTGGTGGTTCTGGCGCGGTTTCAGGACGAGTGCGTCAACCGACGCAGTCGCCATCGCGTCGGCATCACGGTGGACATGTCCGAGTTTCACTTTCCGAAAAACGAGTATCAGCTGTGGCGGGCGATGGCGATTATCAAACTGCGACTGCGCACGTTGGAGAAGGCCTCGCGCGTTGTGCGCACGTAACGCAGTTAGTTGGATTAGTTAGATGCCTGTCTGTGATCATACGTTTTGATGAACTGTCTCGCTAATTATTGGATACGGTAAATTGGTACTCGACACGGGTCGATTTGTGGTCGCTTGTGTTTGACACGATTTGCAGAAGTACGCTTAAGGTACAAAAGGCCAAACGCGATTTAGGCGACGAACAACTGGTGTTTACGACAATTTGATCATCGCGCGCGTGTGAGTGCATGTAGATTTTCGGCGAAGCCGATCGGGTCGTCGTCATTTTGAAGTGATCGCAGCCTCGCAGTGATTGCTCCACGCCATATTTCACCCTCATCGTCCGTTCCAACCTTCTCCGCCATCTCTCTTATTATTACCTCAAAATCGCGCTCTCTAAATTCCAAGGTGGTCAAAAGCTGATTGATAAACAAATCCCAACTTATATTTAGGACTGCCACCTCATCTAGTACCGCGTCGACGGTGCCACCTGCGTTTTCGAGGGTCCTTTTTACAAGATGGACTTGATATGCTAAGGTGTCTGTTTCAAAATGGTCCCGTTCGTCAAAACTGTTCATCAAAGAGAATACAACCAATTCCAACAAGACGCGCTGGCGCGCGTGAACTACGCGTAATGCTATTGCCGATCTGCGGTTGTACTGGTCGATCACTCTAGGAATAATTTCTTTCAAGGTATAATAAGAGCTGTGTGCATATGCTTCGGTTAGAAAGTGTTCACTGTCTAAATACGCTTGTAGTTTATCTGTGAAATCATCGTCACCGTAGTAAATTTCAGCCGCACGATACAGGTCTACATGCTGTTCGCTGACGTAGTGACATATTACCTTTACTCGCCTCATCGTGACACGTTCCTCTTCACCCGGTGCGCAATCATATACTATGTGATCATGCTCAAAGTTTGATGCGCAAGCCTTACATAATTCCACAGCTTTTACGAATACGTGGCCGTGTAAATGCTTTTCGTAGTCAGCATGTTCGTATTGGCAAAACATGCTTTCGGCGCATAACCGCATGAAGCCGAGACATTTCGTCGCGTTATTTCGTGAAATTTCTACACGTGGCCGTTTTACCATGCAAAACTCGTTTGTTGCGATAGACATGTTCGTCTAATGAGGGTTGCATAAACTAGGTTTACCTAAAAAAACGTGGACGTGTATATATACGCATCCACGCTGCGTTTTGGGGCGCAGCGTGCAGGCGGCAGTATGTTCGCGGCTGTGACGATGGAGTAGGCCTCGCGCGTTGTGCGCACGTTGCGCAGTTAGTTGGATTAAGTAGGTACTTGTCTGTGATCATACGTCTTGATGAACTGTCTCGCTAATTGCTGGATACGGTAAAATGGCATGTCGACTGCGATTTAATAGGATTTTTGCAACATTGTGATTACTCATACGCCCAACGGGCGTGGTTTTTTCTTTTTCTTTTTGAATCATTGTGCTCATCGGACGCAGCTTTGGAAAACCGTGAAAATAATGCTCATTTCGACGCGAAGCTTGTAGCGGCAGCACGTGTGCGTGTAGCGCGCGCGCAAGGATAAAAAACCCTCTTCCAGGTCCGCGAGAATGAGTTATTTATTTACGAATTTGTTGCGATTAATACAACTTAACCGATATTCAAGTTATACTATCGGCGACTTACGAGCTCGACGACGTCGGCATTGACGTGCGATAAGGTGTTGACAATTTTTTATGGAATTTGAATGTGTCGTATTCTCGAAAATAGGTGGCACTATTATAACTGGCGTATATTTCCGCAAATTGGGGAATGTCCCTGGTAGCGACCAAAAACAGTACGTAGGTGTTATCAGGTAGCGTTATTTTATGGTATTCCGCATTTTCACAAATTGCAAATCGTGTTGACGTTATATCTATTTTTTTTTCTTCGCATAACCCCTTATAATACGACAGAGCAGTTTCAAATGATACGTATTTATTAGATCCAACAAACCTCTCAAACCGTGCTGCGTTTGGCGGGTTTTTCGTTACATCGAAAATTGGAGGCTCGTTCGCAAACGCCGCAAGCGGGTACACGTGGCTCGTTTGGATATTTGGGTATGAGGCTAATATATTTCCTGCTCTTCCGGCTAGATACCTCTTAAGGTTATTTCTGATATGACTGTCCCAATCGTAATCCACTTGGCCTATACCGAAAGTGTATGTGGTGTCATAGGCGTCGTCATTACTTTCTGCTTCGGACAGCTCTTTTAAAGGATAGTATGCTAGTACGGTTTTTGATGTTATGCCACGCGCAGCAGCAAAAAGTCCGAGCACTTCGTCATTACAAAAACTTTTGCGCACGAACACCAATTGGTCAAGATGTTGCTGCCAACTACGCCCTTTGTGTATTTTACTTAGGTACGCGTTTGTAATTGGTACAACCAGCTCTGCCTTGGTAGCATGATCCTTTAGCAGCACGTTGCCAGATTTAGAATGCAAAACTGTTTGATTATTTACACTTTCTCCGGTTGGTTCGGTCAACTCATCCCCGTTCGTTGGTACAGATTGTGCCATTACAATATCTGCTTCTGCTGGAACTTCACTATCACCAGAAAGCATAGACGTGTCAAATTCTGGCGTAGTGTCGTTGTTTATTGGTGCCGCATCTGTATTTGCTGCAACTTCGGTGGGAGGTGTTGCATTCGTAAGTGCGGTTGGTTGTGCTTCGGGTGTGCTTGCCCCATTGCCCGAATGAGAAGGCTGTGATGGTTCGGTTGCTACCATCGTATTGTTGTGCGGACTTCCCGTGTGCGTTGAGGTGTTACCTCCTAACGGATCGCCAAAGTTGGTTATTGGTGCCGCACCCGTATCTGCCGTAACCTCGGTGGGATGCGATGTACTCCTAGACGCGCTTGCCATTTCGTGGGCTGCTATCGCGAACGCCAATTCGTTCTCCAAATTTTTTTTATGTTCGGTTAAGATCTTTTTAACTGAATCATGCTGCACGTTTGCGATGTCCGATGCGACGTTTTCGATTTCGCGCCTCAGATTTACGATCACCTGGGATAAATCAGCTTTTTCTCTCTCTAAAAAAACGGCCCTAACAAACCAACGCGTTAATAATTCGTGCGTGATATTCCTTTCGCAATTTAGACAAATTTTGATAAAACGGTAAACCGTTTCTGTTTCGTCAACTTCCGGCGCAAAAATGCATTTCTCTTTTTGTTTACATTTGTCGCATACGTCGTCGCCGTTGCCAAACAATCTAGGACCGACAACCTTGTAATGCGATGTCAAAACATCGATACGTTTTGCGGGATGAATCATAAACAATAAAATATAAACGTACAATGCGCGCTTATAGTATTGTTCACCCCTGTAGTATTCCTCAATTTTAATTGTCCGAAAACAATATGGTAGTTTTGATAATTTCCCGCTGGGCGTGGGTATTTCGGTTTCTCCTCCTTCTTTTTCCATTGGTAATGTAGTCGGCACTGATACCGGCCTGTTTACTGACATACTACCGGACCCTGAACTGAGTTTGCCACCTCTGTTCTTATAATTTGCACCTCTCCGTTCTGGATACTTAACTTTTGAATCTGCAAGGTAAGCCCTCCATGCGGGTTTGTGCTGCTCGGGTAACAATCCTATCCATTTGCTTAGTAATTGGATACGATTTTCCGGAGACTGTTTTTCCAATACGCGGTGAGTCAAACCATTACTGCATTGTCCACATAATCCGATTGTATATTTATACCCCTTTACTACATAGTGGTCGCACATCATACAAATGTTTCCCGAGTGCATCGTGCAACGATCTGTGTTAGATTGGCGCCTTTTTTCAGTACACTGCATTCCGTCCTCTATCGCGTTACAATACGCGCCTATTTTTTGATGGTGTACGCAGTATATACCGCTCAAGGGTACAGGGAGCATTTTGCTCCTTTTTCCTTTACAAAACGGATACGTGCATTGTGTTTTGGTTCGGACCAGCTTTTCCGGATGATTCCTACAATAATCCGGTGCAGCAACAGCTGTATAGTACGCGTCTACGTTTTTCACGTGAGGGTTTTCACATACAAGCGCGACGCTTTCGAAGGTCTGCATAGTTTCGGCATCACTATTTTCAACTGAACACAGATCGCAGAAAGGTCCGTAATAACCTGCGCACGCTACAATTAATTGGTCATCCTTTAAGTTGGATGTTGGATAATCGATAGAACGGGTTTGCACGGAAGTTTCCTCTGTGGGACTGTAGAGTAAGATTGACATCTTGTGAGATCTATCGCGAGTATACCACACATGCGCGTGTACGTATTTATACATATAAATCTACTGTATGAGCATACCTCTGCATTTTCTGCACGGCGTGTACACAGGCGGTGAAGAAACAACATAACCACATGCCATTTCGCGTAGAAATTGCCCCTTTCAGTGTCGAGCTTCACTGTTGGCCCGTAGGTGTTGACCTGGTGTGATGCAAGGTGATTTTGTTTCTCGTGAACCTGCGCGTGGTGAAACCGATAAACTGCATGCCGTCCAACAGGACGCAATCCACGCAAGTATAGACCATCTGCCATACTTTATTTGGATTTTGTAATTTGCGGGCACCATGCTCGATCGGAAGCGCGACGCGTCGAGAAATAGTGATGCCACGCCGAGCTTGCGTATCGTGTTTTAATTCCATTGCGTAACACAACTGGATTACGCGTCGATCACGATAGGGACGATAAACTTTACCGGGTCGGTCGTAGTAACTAAGCTTAACACCGCTTGCTCGTAATCGTTTTTTCCAGGGACGGTCTTTATTTCTAAAACCGCGCTGCGACGTATACTCGTGGCACGGGCGTGGTCGTTAGAAGTATCAGCTCGTTTCGTGAAGGCCATACTGCTTCCCGAGTCGACGCGCCACACGCGAATAGACGGTAGACCGTCGGATTCGCACAGGGTACCGTTCACCCCGATATGATTAGCGGGGTCTGTACCGCAGTGATCGCGAAGGTTGGAAACGCAGTTCGCCTCCTGTCCGTCATCACCGCTGTCCACCGTCACGAAGCCTTGTCGTACAGCGGCACGATCCGGCCTGCCGCCGTATAAATGGTGGTTTATTGTACGAAGTTTGGCATCGAGAACGTCTCCGAGAAGCATAGTACGGGTACCTAAACACTTTGGTCCGCAACTGGGATCCGTCAACTGTGCACTTAGTAGCGAGCATGTTTGCGGACAATGTCCGACGACGAGCTCTCGCATATCGGTATACAACTCGCGCAAAAATTTGCATGGTGACACATAATTCGAATCCTTATGTCCGGTTTCCAAAATGTGTCCAAAGATTCTAGTGTTGAGAGTATGAGAAGAAAAGATACATTTCCAATTGTTAAAGTGTTTAAGAAACTCGTCATCACTCGTCATCAAAATCGGCATATTCTTGACGGAATTCGCCAACTCCGTTGTTGTGTGTTTGATTTCCGACACGGAGGTGATGCCGCCGTGAACAAACCAAACTTTGTTTTCGTCCCATGTGTGTACGACCGTTGTTGAGCAAAAAGCCAGTAGCAAAGTGCCGTATGTCGTGTCTCGCGCTATTTGGTTAAGCTCCGCTGTGTCATTAAGCTTCACATTTTCAAGTAATTCTGGTACCGAGTCCACCGTGTTGTACGAATCCAGGCGCAACAAATACTGAAAAAACCTACTTTTCAGAAAAACCACCAAATTTAACCCGGCGGCCGTAAACATGGCGTCTATTTCTGCAGACAGCGAGGTGAGCATACCACGCGCAGCGACCCGCCGCATATTTTGAAGAAACTGTACGTGACGCGACACCGCAGGTATATGACCAGGAGCCTTATTCGACGATAACTTCTCTACGAGTGCGCGCCCTATGCAAGAATTTAATCCGGAATGTAACTCGTTACGGTGAACGTAAGGCGCGAACGTTGCGTAGTGAGCGCCTAGGTTGTGTAAATACGCGTCATCTGCTAATACCCTATCCACTATAGATAAACGAAACGGAAAAAGATTACACAACTCGTGGTTACCAACACAATATATTAGCCCATTCGTCCCATTCTTTTGTACACTCTTCTTTTGAAAATGCCCGATCATGTAGAGAAGCGTTTTTTCCGTCGCCACACCAAAGGGATCTACGTCTGCGGTGCGAGCTCCATCGACGACGTCTCCGATAATCACGACCTGAACTTCGGGTCCGGCAACCCACTCGTAATCTGCTTCCTTTTCCTTCCAACGTACGACACCCGTCATCATCAGGCAATCCATGAACACTTTTTGATCTGCGTGTATGTCGCTCATAGCATACACGCACGGCGAAGATTGCGACGGCATACCGGGGTCTGCCACCGACATTGCCGAAATCGCACAGCACTCGAACAACAAAAAGTGTGTATGTGTATCTATATTACATCTGATCCAGCTGTGACAGTCGCGCCGCACGAGCCTGAGACCGAACTCGTCATGATATTAATGACATTAATTACCGCCCCAGATCATGACTGAGGCGTTGTGCACTGTACACGGATTTGGATATTGGCCATTTTGTAAGACACCCTCGTAGCAAGGACACTGTGTGGCCAATTGATGGTTAATCGCACAGTAGGACTGTGATTGAGATGCAGAGTCGTACTGTGTACCATCCGCGTTCGCCGGCATCAACATTCCAGGCACCAAAGCCAAACCGGCGCACACGCGGTCACCCGTGGCCCTTCCAACGACGCTGTCGAAGATGGGCCCGATCACGTTGCTCACGATCGACCGGTTGGCAGTTTTGAGCAGAGCGACGGACCTTGGTTTTGAGAGTGCACAGATGGATAAGTACTTGGCGGTGTCCGGACATTGCGAACTCCGATCCTGGCACATAAAGTTTGCGTCATCATGATATTTGTATAATGTGACAGCTGGATTGTTTTGACTCAACGTAACGCCGCTGTACTTGAGCGTGACTTTGGAGCGCGTGTACCTTCTGGTTTTCATGTCCATGTATTGCAGAGCGTCGAGCAGCGTGTAATTTAAGGGGTAACAGATACTACTATTAGTGCACGGTCCCGTATCCGGTAGCATGCTGGAATGCATGCGACTGCTGTTCAAGAATATCGCGGCGACCCCCGCTTCTTCCGCGTTAAATACGTTCACTGCGACATGTTGCGCGTACCTCGGGTGAATGTTCAATCCATTACCTCCCAGTCCTGTCGGTTGGAATTGCGCATCCAACAGCCCCTCCGCGGATAGGTCCAGTATCGATGTTTCATCGATCAACGTCGAATCCCCGGTAAAGACCACCGTGGATTGGGGAAGGGGTATGGAACCCTTTAACAAGAGGTTGTCGTACACCGCGTAAATACCGGGCATGATTCGTGGAGGACCGGTCAGATCGAAACCGTAAATCATCTGCGTGCTTTGGTATTGAAACCCTTTGGTATCGTATTGCACATGAGTGTGTGTCGTATTGTACGGGTTTACGCCGGTGAGCAAGGCGCAGCCCAAGCACCACGGAGGCGTGTCTTTTGTCCAGACGGCGCCCATGTATAGTTGGTTGTACTCAGCACCCGTACGCCACAGTAGCAACGCGGAAAATATCTTGGGTACCGTGACATGCCCGTCTGATGGCGAAGCGCCGCTTTGACATGTACTGCCGGTTTGCACCGAGCAAATTTGCATGTACGAAGCGTTCATGCCTGGAAATTCGATATCTGAATAACCAGGCGCGGTATCCACGTAAACGGTACGCATGTATTGTCCCTGACCGACGACATCCGTGCAGCCGTTCCACCCGTCGCGCGGCAGCAGAACCGAGCAAAACGTTGGGTAAAATTGTCCTCGACTATGATTGTACGTGCAGCTTTGAAAAGCGTATGCCGGTTCCGTGCCCAGCATGTATCCTTGTTTGTTCGTCCGAAGCATCTCCGGAAACTCGCTGTAAAATCCCGACATGGAATAAAACACGTTTTCGACGTTAAAATATAGCGGTGATACAGCGTCTGAGGAGTACATGTTGCAGTGATCCTGTGGCCATACGTCCTTATTCACAAAACGGAAAGTGAAGTTGACCGGAATGTAGCACACGGTATTACCTTGACCTTCGGTGGAACGTATCGTCGGGTCGTACTCGAATCCGGATAGGCAGCGGCAATCTGGGTCACCACCCCCGGGAGTGCAATAGGAGGGACCGTTAACGTGGCCGAGCTTTTTTACGTCGCATCCGTCCAGACCTTTCAGCGCTTCCGATCCACGCGCGTTCGCGATATCGTGCGGCGACATCCCGGGCAAATCCAACTTTTTGCTGCCGATGCATATCGTGGACGGGCCGCGCATCACCATGGTCATTTGTGGCACGTACCACGCGCCGAGGACTGGCGCCGGGCTGTTGCAAGCGAGGTTGCGCGACATGCTGTTCATGTTGTTTTTGAACCAGAACGTCGACATGACGGAGTAGTCGGTGGCTACAAAACTGAATACCGGCGCCGGGTTCCAGTACGGGTTGGCGATGGTCGACAGTGTCGATATGCCGGTGTTGTGATCGAAGACGTTGTCTAGCTCGGTGCCATCCTCGCAGAAGTATCCGGAGCCGTACCCCAAGAAACCCACGTTATTCCTGATCAGAGTCTCCATCGTGCCGTGCACCACCACGTACCGCGCCAGGGACATCCAGATGCTAGAGGACACCACGCGCAGCTCGCGCGTGTGCGACGAGTTCCGCAAGTACCCGGTGAAGCTGCGAGGGTACCCCGCCACGTGAAAGTGCACGCCGTACGTGCCGAGGCGACCGAAGTTTGGCGCGGTACCCAATTGCTTCATCTCCACACCGTCCAGCGACACAGACGCGCCGTACCTGAACTTCTGCTCCGCGCCGAACAAGGTGTTGCAACCCGCTTCAAAATCGCTGGTGTCGTGAAGCCACGAGGGCTTCGGCGGATACAGCGTCCTCGTCGTTTTTGGATTGTTCATGCAACCGCTTATGTCGGTGTTGCTGGGAGTACTCATATCCGCGCTTTTTTCTTCTTTATTTTCGACTATAAATCCCTCCCCGCCGTTGCGCGGGTTTGCTGTCTCCGAGGCCAGGTTGTTGCATCCACCGCCGCCCCCGCTGAACCGGCTGCGCACGACGATCCTCCGCGTCAGAAGCGCCGCGTGGGTGCCGACGTGCACATCCGCTTGCTGATGCAGGTTGCTCAATCGCTCTATCCCCACGTAGTGATCGTACATAAGCGGGGATTTTAGTTTAAAAGTGGTTTTGTTAACCACGTCAGCGAGGGTAACCACCTCCACGCCCGTATTATCGTTTGTAAAATAGTCCCTGTATTTATTCAACGCGTCTACGTTGTCGCGGTGCGCCTTGGTCTTGTTGTCGTGAGCCATCCAAATGCGGGGTGCGCCGACAACGCTGTTTTTTGAGTCCGCAAACTGCGCGGACGCGGCCGTCAGCACGACCCTGTCGCCGGCTTGCCATCCGTCGTGGCTGCAATCTTTGACGTTCAGGACCAAGTATCGATCCCCGGTGTGGTGCGGGCGGCCCAGACGCGCCCATGTCATCGGGTACTCGTAAGCGACGTGATACGGGTCCTCGTCCTCGCCGGGAGGCGCCTCGGCTTCGCGAACGGTCTCGCGTACGTCCATATGGCAGTTCTGATCGCTGGGACAAGTGCGATCCACGTTCCACGTGCCCGCGTACGGCACCCTTCCCGGTATCGCGGCGTTGAGCTGGTAGTTGCCGTTGAAGAAGACGGCCAATCCTTTGGCCACGCCGTAGTTGTTGCCGAGGCTGCCCGTGAAATCTCGAACCTGTTTGGACACGTTGTAGGTCGTCATGGTTCCGTTGATTTTCGCGTTATACACCACGTATGTGGGTTCCAATTTGACTCCCGGGTGTAGCACCTCTATCGAGTACTGGCTGGCGGTCAGAGGGGCGTTGCCTGCGTCCCCCCACTGATCGTGCTCGTACGTGATGACGAGCTTACTCTTGAAACGGTGCGCCGCGGAATATCGCGATCCGGCCTGAAACAGCCCGCCGCTCTCAACGATCATGAAGTGCAGATCGAGCTCGCTGTCGATATCGTCCATAAACAGCACGCCGCCACGCCGCACGACGATACCGAGCAAGCGGGTGGCGCTACGCGAGAGGACGAAAGGAACGGTCACGTCCGCGCCGGTGGCCTCCACCACCAGCACCGAGCCTTCGAGCCGCGCCGCGTCGTCGTACCCGTCCAGTGATGTCAGGTTGATCTTGTCGAAGGGGTTCACGTAATCCTGCCAGTTCGACGTCTCGCCGAGCACCCCCCACCCAGACTCGTGCGCGGGGTGTCCCGCCGGGTATGTCAAGGGCCAACGCAGCATCGCGTCCTTGGTTTGTATGCCGTACCCCTTGAGGATCGGCTTGTAATATTTCGATTCGTCCACGAAATTGCCCCGCGCGTCGATACCCACGCCGGACACGCCGTTGTAGCCCATGGAGCGCGCGGACATAAACTCGTTGACGTACTCGGCCTTATCGACATTGTTGATCGTGGACGTTCCGGGGTCCCAAAATTGATGCACCAGATACGGCTCGGTGGGTCTTACACCGGGCGGGCACGGCGGTGGTGACTGCGGGTGCGGCGGGTACGGCGGTGGTGTGGGAGGTGAAGGTGATGCCGGTGGACATGGTGGACTGGGAGGCGGTGGTGATAAAGGTGGCGTCGGAGGTGGCGGTCTCGGGTGTCGCGGCGCTTCGTTGCACGTTGTCGCGTCGCATTGGCTACCGTTTTTTATTTCCGTCACGTTTGCCGGGTACTGACCCGACATTCCAGACACGTCTAAACACCACCACTCTGACATTAGTTTGTATTGCCAACAAACGCAATTGCTGTTGCCGCCATCAGTTCGCGACGCGTACGGCGTACAACCCGAATTATCGCTGCCCTGAATCGCATTGAGGATGTGCTGGTTTCCGCAGTCGCATACCGTATTTGCGTAATCCGGGTACACGCACTTTCGCGCATCGCACATCGAAGATCCGGAATATAGTGGTGAAGAAGACGTGTCATAGTCGATGCAAGATCCGACTAAACCATAAGCAGAAGTTTTGGCGTAAATAAATACGTATCCATCATTAAGGTCATCGGTACGATATTTTGGTTGCACGTCCATAGCGTACGCGTGGTCGCATTCCCCTTCACCCAACGTATTAGCGTTGTTTCTGATGCGGTAGATCTCGCCTTTCGTGTTATTGTACTCGCAGTTGATGATTGTTTCGCACGACGTAAGATTATCCGGATCAGCGCTTGTCGGTTGTGGGGGTGGCGATGGTGGTGACGGTGGGGTGATGGTGATGGGCGTTGCGGTCACGATATGCGTCGTCGGGTTAGGCGTGATTTGAATGGGTGTCGAGGTCGGCAATGCCGTTGATGGCGAGGCCGTCGGCGTTGGCGGTGGTGGCAAAGGTGGCAAAACCAACGGCGGTGGTGACGGTGCAAAACATGCGGCGGCGTTGCACGCGGTGTCATTCTGACACACCGGCAGGCCGTTGGTCACACTGACGCCCGCGTCGCGGATCGCCGCGCTGTTGTTAGTCGCGTAATCGGTATGGCCCAGGCAGTAGCAGGCCTTGGCGTTTTGATTCAGCGGGGTGCAGCAGACGTAAGAGGTGCCGCTCGGGCATGTCTCCGTGGATTGGGTAATCCCCGTGCAATCGCAATCCTGCGCGAAATAATCCGGGTATATGCACAAGGTGGCGTCGCAATAATTTGGAGTACCAGTCTGAAATTCATTTTGGTTGTCATAGTAAGTAAACAATTCATCGCTCGAGTTGCATAATTTGACCTGCCCGTTCTCGGTGTAAAAATCTGTTTTATCGGTCACAAAATTTTGAGTGGAATTCGCACGCATGTACGCTCTCGGTTTCCATGCGTGCGACTCTTTCAGATTGACTGCCCAAGCGTTTGGGCAATAGTTGTACAACTCTTGGGGGGTTCTTAATTCATTTGGCTTAAAATCTGAGCTTACATTCGTGTACGTCAGGGTGCAACCATCGTTAAAATTTAAACACGACGGATAATACTTCCACAACGCATCGTATTTTGCTGCACCGGACCAATGTGGTAGCGAGTAAGGGCCGGGAGGTAAATGGTAGGGCACGCCTGGGGTTCCAGGGGGCGGTGGAATCGGATGCGGAGAGGAAGGTGGTGGAGGCGGAGGGAAAATAGGAATTGGTGGAGGCGGCGGTATAGGGGGTGGCGGAGGTGCTGGCGTATTCGGGGG
>LGRX02020287.1:0-13962 GCA_001247695.2 Cymbomonas tetramitiformis
ATGAATGCATTTTCGCCTAAAGAGAAAGTTGACATTGTTATATATTATAAACTTAAGATTTTTAATATCGAGCTAAGTCTTTTTGTATTTCACAGTCCATTTACCGGGTGTGTCTTCTTCTATATAAAACTGTCCAACGGCTGCGGCAGCTTCAAGCGGCATACTAGCTGGATTTACAAACAAGCCTTGCCCTATATTCAGATTTTTTTGCAATACTGCAACTACCCGATGTTCGTAAAGGATTTAGACTGGCTGCTACGTATTTTCTATTCGCATCGTTGTCATCATAATCATTCTCGGCTACAAATTGTTGAAAAAAGCATCTACCGTCTGCTCTTATTATCATATCATTGTCACCTTTAATAGAAGCGGCTCCATTTGCTACATTTTTATACGTCAAAATTATTGCATCCGCTATTGTTCCGGCTGGTAAATCAAATTTTAGAGCTGGTTTTCCGGGGTCATTATCCACATTTAACAATAAACCTGAATTTGTGTTTACTTTCAACGTTTCGCCACGAATAATAACATCATTTGGATTACTTACAGCATCTCCACTTTGCAATGCAATCTCTGCCTGTCCATTTCCCCTAGTATTTACTAATGCGTATACATTTACCGAAGAATCACTTAGTAATCCTGTAGCATTTTGAAAATTTAAATTTCCCTCTTTGACGGTTACATTTCCATTTGTTCTTTCAATGTCATTTGTCGTACCGGACACAATTGTCCACAAACTAGTACCTCCGCCACCCGTAGGAGGTGGACCACCATTGAACGTTGTGCATTGCAGATTTTTGCAGATAAGTTCGTCACTAACAATCGATGTACTTCCAAGCGAAAAGGCTGACATCTATAATTATTATAATATATAGAGAATATAATATATGCATTCATCAAACCATATTAGGAATTTGCTCCATTTCTCGTGTCCGAGGTATATTTGTTTTTTGCCGTTGCGAATTTTTTGCAGGTATTGGCGTTTTTGACGAATCCACAAATTTGACGCCGTGTACATAAATTACGTTATCGTCAAATTCATCTTTACGAATTCCTTGCTTTTGGTAATCATAATTTGAATGCCAATGTCTATCCTCAAATGCTCGTTGCCTCTTTTTGTCTTTGTTGCGTGGAATGTAAAACAACCAATTTGCAAAACCTTGAAGCTCATCGGGCGCATTCTTCGATGTATACCTAAAATCTGGGTCTATATTTGCTAAGATATCGGGATTCAAATCTTCCGAGACACGATTTGCATAATCTTGCGGACCTTCATCTTCTTTGGCTGAATAGTATGCATCATACACCGCTAATCCATAAAGACCCGCATCTAAGGATTTTGATGCGATTCTTGCCAAGCCGAGGCGAGCTCTTAACGGCGATACCCTTTCCGATTCTATGTTTTTTGGAGTATAGAATTGGTTGATATCGTGTAGTTCGCTTATTTCACTTTCCGTGCTTGGTTTAGGTAAGACATATTTGACATCATATGTAGCATCCTTGTGCTTTAAACGTCTTGCGCCCATTGATACCAAGTCACCTTCGACGCCGTATATGTTATGAATTCTATCATTTGGAACGTTACCCACAGGTTTTTGAAATGGGTTTATTGCGGGATTGAATAAATGAGCCTCTTTTATTCTAGATTCTTTAGATGCATATTTTTCCATTAGATAATTTTGTACACCACCGCCTAAGCTATGCCCCGTTAACGCCACATTGCTAGTTGGATATGCATTTAATACATCTATTAAACGACTCTCAGCTTGCTTATATCTACCCGTTTCTCGTTGTTTTCCGATAAGAGTTTTTAGATTCACATCGAACCAATCATCGTATGCTAACGGGATACGTTGTGGGTCACTAATTAAGACATCGGCATCTTTTAAACCCGACACATCACTTCCTCGTTGTGCAATGATAACCTCGTCTCTTAACTTGTGTTTTAAAACAATTGCATTTCTATCCGACAAGTCTTTATCCAAGTCGTAACTCGGCAAATCCAACATTGCATTTTGAAAACGTTGTGGGCTTTCCTTCTTAAATGCATATGCATACGAAAGCTCACTCGCTCTAGCCATCTGAGCCATCCTCTCGTCATCTTTAGTGATAGTGTTTTTGCCTATTATACGTTGACCTAACGAGGTTTCTTTTGTCATTTCTTCAAGCAATTTGCCGTATTTTGTTTTTAGAAATCGATTATGAGCTTTATCTACTTTACTCAAACTTGTCGAGGTTGTCGGCTTTAAGGTATCTATGTCATATTTTGGCTTATTATTGATTCCGGGCTTGGTTAGAACATTTTTGCCTTTGTTTTTGATAACGAGGGTTTTGGGTTTTTGATTTGTAACTTCATCATTTGTTGCCGTTCTTTTCGATTTGGACACAAATGTGTTGTCTAATGTTCTATAGTTGAAAGCACCAAATGGTTTTTGGCATTTATTTTGGTCGGGATTTTCAAAACAACTTGTCATTATTATATACTTTCAATATATATATATATATTTAGGGAGTTTTAAAAGTATACACCGACGAATTTCCGGAAGGACCTGTGGACGATGATGGATAACCGCCGCTTGGAGGAGTAAATGTGGATACCGAAGGATAGTTAATGCCTATTCTAAAAATATTACGGTGGGTATACCCACCGTAACGCCAAACTTTGCAAGCTCGTACCGACCGCACAAGTAGGTTGCGGGGGTTAAACATATGGATTTTATGTGACCCAAGAGGTTGATTAAAGGACGGAAAACTTAATTTACACGTCTCCGATAAGTTTTGGGCACATTACACAACCTTGAAGTTGGGGAAATAACGGTGGGTAGAAAACTTCGCTTACGGTGGGTATACCCATTCAACTCTATTTGCAGACTTCTGCAGCTTGGTATAACATCAATATACTTATTTTTCGATATGTACTTTGATTTTGGTATATAACCGACGTACTTTTTGGTACAATATGTGCTGCCACCTCGCAGACCTCCGACACTTGCACATTCAAAATCAGGTACTATGCACACCAAATATACTATATACACATTGCATTCCGATGATATTAGGGTTTGGGTATTTGGGTTCGTTTGGCCCGTTATCAAGTCATTTCTGGCGCATGTGGAGGCTCCATAGAGATTCACGGGAGTGTCTAGAACAAGTTGGTCACTGGTGACATGCCGTGATTCGCAGCTAATCATCGGTAATTATTGATACCCTTCGGGTGGGTATACCCACCGTAAGCACCTCTTACGGTGGGTATACCCACCCTTCGTAGAATAGGCATTAACGGCGCCACTACTCATTGGTTTCATTTGATAACGTCTCTCGGGCATCGCTCTATTTAACATCGCTTCCGATTTTAGAAACTCGGTAAATTGGGGATCGTCCGCAAATGTCGAAGTTTCGGGGAGAGCGTATGCCGAGACAATTGGGTGTCGTAGACGAATGTGACCTTGTGTTAAATGGTCCGTGTGACGAGATGCAAATGAATACATTTTATTCATTTGCTGTTCATCGTTTAATGAGTTGCCCCGTTTATCTCTCATCGTCGGAATGGCTGTGGTTGACTTTGCTTGTCGAGTTTTGGTGGGTGTATTAAAGGTCGCACCATCAGATTCATTTCGGAGAAATGACTTAAACTCGTCCATCAAGTTGTGCCGATTAAGCCAACTTATTCCTTCCGATGGTGAAGTTATTGTTTTTGAAATGACTTTTAAATTTTCGATTTCCGCTTTACTTTTAAATTCTTCAAATAATGCTCGCCTCTCAATTGGCGTCATATTGTCAATCTTATTTAACACAAAATGTTTATTGTTTTCTAATAGCGGGTTGAACTTGGGTTCGGTGTAATCTATAATCGGTTTGCCGTTGATTAGTATTCCGTCATCGAAATTCGGGACCGAAGGTGCATATCCGCCAGATTTTTGTGCAAATTTTTGTGTTTGTTTTAGTAATTTTTCATGACTTATAGGTGTTATTCCAAGAGCATTTGCTTCCATTTGCCTACATAAAGCCGCGTTTTTACGTTTAGTTAAAGTTGAACGTAGCATATGATTTGTATTATTAATATATAGCATAACATATTATATAACATTAAAATGGGCACCCGAAAGGAATGGATAGCGAAACTTCGCTCGTGCGCAAATGAGTATCAAAAAGGAAAAACTACTAAAATTGTCAATAGGTCTCCATCTAAACTAAAATTGCCTAGCATAAACAACACAAAAGCACCTATACGACCACAATATGATTTGTTGCCGGATGGACAATCACGAGCGATTGCGAAGACAATATATTCCCTCGAGTCACGAAGTTATTTGAGAAAACAAAAACAAATTTCAAATAGAATACGAGGAAAAAATAATCTATTATAAGATAATATACTAGTAAATGAAGTGCTCGTGTAAGGGTAAGCAAAAGAGGGCTAAAAGCTTGAAGAAAAATGCATTGTATTATAAACCCTTGTATAGGAAGCGTTCAAAACATATCTAGCTTATAAGATATATGGATATTTTCAATAATTCTTGCGATTTACAAGCGTTCGGAAATGTGTTAGTAATGATAATTGCGGCAATCTTCGGTGGCATACGAATGAGTCGTTGCAAATATATCGAAACCCCGTGTTGGAAATGCCAAAGAGAATTAATTAGTGAATCGGAATTGGCAACAAATGTGTAATTTCAATTTAGTTACACTCTAACTTGTGTCTTTTATAATCCATTTTTTGACACTCTCTCGAACAATAATATATCTTTTTGCATTTTGCACAACATTTAACTTTAACATTGACATTGCTACAATGATTGGCACACACTCTTTTTTCATTTTTAAAACCACAATCATATTCTTGCCAATCAGGAATTTCTTTATTTAAATACTCTATTACTTCGTTTTTGGTGGTTTTACACCTCCTTTTAAGCCCAAAATGCCTCTTCGCCAAACATACAATTGTTTTGCATATTTATTTTCAATGTCTCGCTCGGATTCCATACTTGATTTGTTTCAAGTTATGCTCATTGAATTGTATGTCTTAAAGTTAAAGTTAAAATTTGTCATTCTTTTTAAGCATTTAATGGACGATTTACATTGTTCATATTTGTTCATATATATGTCTCCGTTTAAAATAAATGGAAGTAAGTTGTCAAGTATTTCTATACACATATAATGCTTAAATATGTCTTTCGGACAATCTTTAAAGTTGTTAGCAAAGCGTGTATCCTCTTCATCCTCTTCATTATAGAGTCGTAAAATATTTGCTCGCATACTAAAATACTCTTTTGCGGAGATTTTGTATAATACATTTTCAAGTATTTCAAATTCAATTTCTTCATCCGCTCTATCCACTTCATACACATCCCAAAAAAATTCCAAGATATTATCTTCTAAAATTTCTTCAATAAGCGCAAACCCTCTATCAATATTTCTTTCAAGTAAATCGTCAAAAAATAGCTCAAAAATGTTGTAAAATAGAAATTGACTTATGTCCCACATCAACAATTTGTTAGGATTAAGTATTTTATATTCCTCTATGAGTTCAAAATAATAATCGCTTAAATCATTAAATTCAAAATAAATTTTGTAATTATATACGTCGCTTTGAATTTCAATAGGTAGCGAAAAGAAAAGATCGATTTGAGTAGACATATTTGATTTATTTTAAATTCTACTTAATTAAGAGCTCGTCTTAAAGTTAAAAAAAGGATATGAGAGAATGTGAGAGAATGTGAGAGAATAACATAAATTAACATTTATTTATTTAAATAAAAGGTAATGAGTAGTAGGGTAATGGGTTGTTTTAAAAAGTATTTCAAAGAAAGAAAAGTATTTTTGTAGAATAAATTTTATGAAATAGAAAATGTTTTTAAAAATGCCCGTTACCCTACTACCCGGTACCCTATTCGTTTATTCTTAAATACGCATTTTTACCGAGATGACCGAGACGATGCTATTTTCCGCGATTTAACCTGCTGAAATTTTTGGGGGTCAACATAGGGGACCCCCCATCGTCGATTCAATCGGCAAATTTTGATATGAGGGAATATGAGGGAATATGAGGGATTAACATAAAATTATTTAACTTTATATATATATTTATTTATATAAAAAGTAAGGGGTAGTGGGTAATGGGTTGTTTAGAAAAGTATTTCAAAGGAAGAAAAGTATTTTTGTAAAAAAACTTATAGCATTTTAATTTTTTTTTTAGAAATGCCCATTACCCCATACCCATTACCCTATTTTATTACGCATTTGAACTAAATTACGATTTCTGACGTAATTCTCACGTAATTTCTCGAACCTAAACCCTAAACCCACAACCTAAACCCTAAACCTACTGAAATTTGGGGGGGTCGACGAAGGGGACCCCCACCGGCGATGAAATCGGAAAAATTTAATTTTTGTGACCCCTAGACACCCCCACAGACCCCCCGATGACAGGGCTGTCATAATTTCAAATCAGATAGCCAAAGTTAGTCAATGATAGCCAATGATAGCCAAACTATAGAGTACAGTACAGGTAGTACCTACTGTGACCTGCGCGCAGGTACTTTTCGCAGGTAGTCGACTACCTGTGATAGCCCCTGGTGTTTTGGAGCCTTTCCCCAATAATTATAATATGAATATCCCCATCCCCACATCCGCATCCCCAAATCGTGGATCGAAACGTGTGTGGCACAACTCGCACCCTGTGCAGTCGAGTGACACGAGTAGGAGAAGGACACGTCAGCGTCAGGACGTCTGGAAGTTCCTATCGACAGCGACAGTGACATCGACATCGACATCGACAACCGAGTGACAATGCAATGGGATACCGAATAGGAATGCAAATTACAGCACGCAGCATCAGCACCTCGACCTGCACCTACACTACACGACTACTCTCTACAGCCTACTGCGATGGATTTCAATTGGCTTGGGGTTCTGCACCAAGTCGAGGTGATCCGAAAGTCAGGTATTTCCACGCATTTCCTGGGTGTGTGCTCTCGTGTCTCTACATTGATATTTGATTGGTGGCATGACAATGATGAGATGAATGAAAGCCCACTCTCATTATATTTAGATGGGTTTAAGATACATAGTATCCACGTGGCATATACGGATCGCGTTTGTGTCCCAAGTTGGATTTATCGAAATGTCGAATCGCTCGATAGAGCTTTATCCACTCTTCGGTCGCCTCTTCGCCTTGACTTGGCGGCGAGTTGCGTGCATCACAGGGTCGAGCTGAAGTTGAAAAAAGTTGTGGATTGCCTCGAAATAATTTTCAGGGTCTTCAATATTGCACGCACATCAGTGCAGACATAATATGTTATCGGGCTCAGTAAAAAGTTGGCTCCGAGGAAGCAGCATGTATGAATCTGCTACCGGGGCTGCTACAGGTGAGCGGTTTTTTTTAAGTAGTCCTTGCCGACACGTGTCATCTCGTTATCCGTTGCTCGCGCGATGCCCTGCCAACTGATGCAATCCCGCCTTGCTTGCAGGGTCAAACCCCGCAGATCCTGAGACATCTTCCACTGCACCTGCTGCGGCACCTGCTGCCACAGCTGCACCAACCCCTGCTGCCGCACCGACACCTGCTCCTGCAGCAGCCGCTGCACCCACTCCAGCTCCGGTAACTGCTGCTGCAAAGTCGCCAGCACCCAGATCCATCCAGGCTGCCCAGGCGCTTAACGCTTTGAACGTTATGGTAAAGGGGGTATTGAGCTCTGATGCAAGCATTCTTGACGGGCTGACTGAGGACAGCTTGACAAAGCTGGTGAAGCAAGTATGTGCTAGACAGCCCCAGCCACCTGAAGATGCCGCGGTTCAGAACTTAATCAATGCACTCTTACCAGTGCTTAAGGAACGTAACTCGGGCGAAGGAGTCTCTGTAGCTCCGACGAGTGCGGCAGCCCCTTCCGCTGGATCGAAGAGCACACCGACCCCGGCCAAACCGGTAGATCGCCCTGCGGCTTCCGCAGGAACTGTTGCGACTACTGCAGCACCTGCGGCTACAGCTTCGCCAAAAGCTTCCGCTGAGACAGATAAAACTGTGCAGAAGCTGCAAGACATTCGCGTGAAATTGTTGCGTTTGTCCAGCCGTCTGGGCCAGGGCCCTCGCAATACCGTTGTGGCCCAGGTGCTTTATCGTCTGGAATTGGCAGAGCACCTTAAGGCTGGAAAAGGCGGTGGCGTTCGCCCCGGGGATGCAAGTGCACAGGCCTCTGCCGCGGGCGGCAGGGATCGCGCGAACGCTCTCGCAATCGAACAGGAGGCAGCAGGGACTCCGGAGCTGGATTTCACGTGTACTATTCTGATTCTAGGCAAAAGTGGCGTCGGAAAGAGCTGCACTATCAACTCCATCTTTGGGGAAGCCCTGTCACCGGTAGATTCCTTCTCCACCAAAACGACTGAAGTTCGTGAAATCAAGGGCACAGTGTACGGCATCCCAGTGCGAATCATCGACACACCTGGTCTCATTCCCTGCGCCTCGGAGTCTCGACACAATGCGCAGATTATGGCCCAGACTCGCCGCTTCCTCAAAAAGCGTCAGCCGGATATCGTGCTTTATTTCGATCGCCTCGACATGCCCGCGCGCGATTACGGAGACCTTCCTCTGTTACGCATCGTGACTGAGACCTTCGGGCAGGCCGTCTGGTTTAACGCAATCGTAGTGCTCACGCACGCTTCAACCGCACCACCGGACGGTCAAAACGGACAGCCGATCAGCTATGAGATGTACGTGGCGCAGCGCAGTCACGTCGTGCAACAGATGATTCGCCAGGCCGCGGGAGACATGCGTCTGATGAACCCAGTATCTCTCGCGGAGAACCACCCTGCTTGCCGTACGACGCGCACAGGTGACCGGGTCCTACCAAACGGCCAAATCTGGAAGCCGCAGCTCCTCCTCCTCTGCTTTGCGTCCAAGATTCTCACCGAAGCAAACGCGCTTCTCAACCTTCAAGAAAACAAAGCCGGTCGGTCTTTCAGCCAGAAACCTAAGCAACCACCCCTCCCCTTTCTCCTCTCCTCCCTTTTGCAAGCCCGAGCGCCGCGAAAGATCGTACAGGACGAGTACGAAGAGGAAGAGGCGGCGTTTGCAGCGGCGGAAGCTGAACAGGCGGAGCAGGAGCTGCCTCCCCCAGCCAAACAGGTGGCTATCCCTGCTCCAGATCCAGCGCTGCCACCCTCCTTTGACGGCGACAACCCCAGCTATCGCTTTCGGTTCCTCGAGAGCGCAAACCAGTGGATGGTGCGGCCGATCGTGGAGGCACACGGCTGGGATCACGAGGCCGGCATTGACGGCTTCTCGGTGGACAAGGGCTTCGTCATGAAAAAGAATATTCCGACAAACGTCAGCGGCCAGCTAACAAAGGATAAGAAGGATATGCAAATTGTGTTCGAGGCTGAAGGCTCGGCGCGCCACTCGCCCTCCATGGTGACAACCAGCGGCATTGACATCCAGACTGTTGGGCGACAGATGGCGTACACCGCACGTGCCGAAACCCGCATAAAGAATGCCCCCATCAACAAAACTTGTGCCGGGCTTTCGGCCTCCTCCGTAGGTGGCAGCTTGGCATACGGAGCAAAGATCGAGGACAGGTTTAAGCCCAGGCCTGGTATGAAGCTGGTGCTCAGTGGTGGTGTGATCACCTCGAAGGGTGAGAAAGCATACGGCGGCAACGTGGAGGGGACATACCGCAGAATCGGCGACGATGAGGCAGAAACGGCGCGCACCACAGTTGGGGCCTCCTTTATGAACTGGAAGGGTGAAAACGCGCTTGGGGCAAACCTGACTAGCCAATTTCCTATCGAGGAGAAGACGTCCCTCACTGCCCGTGCTAACATCAACAGCAGGGGGGCAGGTCAGCTTACTCTTCGGGCGACTAGCAACGACCGCCTCCAGCTGGCAGCAGCCAGCCTTGTACCTGTGATCTTCGCCATCCTCGGGCGCTGCGGACGGGAGTTCTGAGCACAAGGCTTTGAGAAAGTATACACCTCTTACCAGAGGTCCTTTGGTTTTCGCAGTCCTGCCTGATATTTCAAGCAGTCATGGATCCTACTTAGTTTTTTGGAGTTAAAAACTGAAGCTTGTGACATCGAATTTTGCAGCTTGCAGAATCCAAGCTCTGTCTGCTGGCTGACTGTAGGTCAGTGTTTGAAAGTTGGTCTGCGCGCACAAATACAAATCTGTGTGCGTCCGAATGGGGCACACACATCACTTCAGTAAATAATAGCCTTTTGTAGAGCATTTCTACACATCAATATGATATTTTAGTGAATGCGGATGCAGTATGCCTTATGTGTCTGTATGCTCTGCGGGGGTCACATTCGATTCGGTAGGTAGACTAGGCATCTTCGTTGCAGCATTTTTTATGATATGTGTTTGTTTAACATCAGCAACAGTATCAGAGTCATACTGATGTGAAACTCTTTCCTTGATTGACGCAGTGAATTAATTGAACGGATGCAAGAGGTGTAGGTGAACTCACATGTATATTTGCCTTTCAAACTTTTGTGCAGTCTGTGCGCATATAATTTGAATGGAAATGTATACGCCAGTTGTATATATTTACATTTGTGTATGATGTGCAAGAGCTGTATGTAGACTTCAAAACACTTTTCGGGCCCCTTGAGACTAAATTCATCCCCAAAATACTATATGTGCCTTCCTAGTCGGGTAGGATTTTTCATGTTGATGGTTTTTTTGGCCCTTGAAATTGACGCTTCAGACCCACGAACAGATTATTGCACCATTATTTTTCGGCTCTCTCGACCGGTTTTGGCCCAAAGGACTGTTTCGGCTCCTGCTCACCCACACACACGTGGGTACGGTGCGGTGGTATGTGTGTGTGTGTGTGTTGGACACTCCAGGACGGAAACTTGCTGCATGCAGCACGCAACCAGCCCCAAGATCAGCGTGATGAGTCGATGCATGCGCGTGCATTTAATTTCACTTCTATGTACCGACCACCTTGTGTTTGCAAGACCTGGAGGAGCGGCTTCCGGCATTCTTCCGTGGAGCATTTCCCATACAAAGTTCGAAGGTTTCGAGGGTTGGTACAATGCTACTCGTTAGAACGAAAAACAAGTCGTTTGAGTGGGTTGCCAGTGAACGTTGAACGAAGGGTGTGGGGGAAATGCGTTTATTCTAGGGAGGTTTGGCTTGTCGAGTTGCTCTGAAGGTTGGTGGATCGAATGTTTGTTGAATTCGAAGGCATCATCTATCGACAAGTCGTAGAGACTATTATGCGAACTAATTGCGCAGGCTTCATTGCCAACCTCTACAGCCTTACCTGCGATCTTACGTGTATGCGCTGGTTTGTAGCGGGAGAGACCTTGCATGATGCGCACCATGCAAATTCTCTTTGCATGGTGGATGCTGTTCTCTTTGTTTGTGGATACTGTATATTCATGACTTGCTGGCTTTCAATATTCAATATATGTATCTCGGAACGAGTCGGGCGCGACATGCATTTATCCCAAACGCATTCTCAGGCTGTGTTTGGCACACACGCTTGTGCGTCAGGTGTAGGTATCGCGTTTTCTAGAACTTATCACCGAATAACCATGAGTAACTTGTTTGAACATATCGAACGATGGCGATAGTAACTATGAACTTATCGAACGTTATCGAACAATTACGAGACGAACATATGGAACGACGACGATAGTTTGTGTGAACGTATCAAACGACGACGGCAGCTTGTGCAATCTTATCGAACGATATAACGAGCTAAAATGAACTTGATTGATCGTTATATCGATACCATATCGATAAGTATCGGAACAAAACTCATTGCTAACCCATGGTCCCATGCTCGAAATCTGGTGGGGTCACCGACGTTCAAATCTCACCCGCGCGCAGACAAATTCCTAAGCAGGGGCAATTTTGAGCCCCGGTCCCTGCACGAAAAAGGAGGATTCGAATTACCACCGCCTTTACAATTGTGGAGTAACAAACGTTACCATAATTGACTAATCAAATAAAAACATCGCTTCGAACCAATCGAACGACAATGCTACAGTTTGTGCGGAACTTATCGAACGACGAAAATAGTTGTTGCGAACGTATCGACCGACATGAACAATTAGAACGCACCTATCGAACGATGATGATAAGCCCGATTAAGAGACCCCGATTTCCACGACTTTCTCCTTTGTCACTCCAGCGCCGTTCCGAACCTTACCGTGGCCACTGCAGACCTTCGTTGGAGCGCCAGCAGACCTTGCGTGCAGGTTCCCGATATCTTGAACGTCCTTCTGAAGATCCTGGTGGATTTTTGGTTGCAAAGTGCTGATATGGGTTCGAATTGTGGGGAGATGGGATTGGCATTTGATTGTGGAGCTGGAGCGGCGTTGTATTCGGTGCGTCGCAAGCCTCCTCTAAACCTCCTTTTTGGTTTCTCAGCATTTAAACGCTTCTACGCACGCTTCGTCAGTATTGTATCTAAACCTTTAGTCCTTTTGCATGTTCCTTGAATTTTCTTGGAGCATTCAGCGCTCCTCTTCCCAGTCTATTATTTTACCCCTCCTCCGGATACGGTATGCTCCTCTTGGTGCGCGGGAGACATGTTACGTGACTTTGTGGTACCCCCGCATTCGTGGACCCGCGGACATCGCAAGCTTGTAAATAGCGACTCGTCCCCCCCCCCAAGAAAATTACTGGTAGTGCGTGTTTATCCGAAATTCGTGATGCCCGAAAGAATGCCGACTAATGGAATACCCCGACTAATACCGGTGTGCACCTGTCGCTACCTGGTCACACGTACTGTTTCTGTATTCAGTTTTCCCATAGCAAGGGACAAAACATCAAAATTCATTTCATCATAGCTTGGTCCAAATGCGTGTACGCAATTAGCTCCTACGTCTGTGGCTAGGCTAGGGCGGGATAACAGGCTGGCAAATTGTATGTGGCAATTCTCCCCCTATACGCGGGATGACCAATCACCCATTCAAAACCTAAGAACTGCCGGCAAGATCGTTTAAGTTACATATATGCACGGACTTTGACTATGCACTTTGCCTTATGGGGGCAGATTCTATTGTACCAAGTGCATTTCACATGACAAGCAAAGTAAGCTCACCGATAGATGTTTACAAAAGTCTGTAGGTTGGGTATTGTATCTATAACAGTGCTATGCGCCCTGTCTACATCTGCCTACATCCACGGAGACACAAATGGCGAGGTCATTTGTCACTGATAACTCTCTCACAACATCAAGCGGTTAGACTTGGTCGAGAGAATCAAAGTAGGTCGCGTTATGAGGGCATCCAATCCAAGAATCACACCCGGCTCTCCCTCCTCGATTCCAAGCGCTGGCCCGAAGGCAGATAAGTCCCCCACGAGTATATTTACGCCTCCGAGGGGGACACCTAACAACATCACCCTCAATCACCCATTGGTGGGTTACTTTAGCAACACGGAATAGTGAGACAACGTGCAAACGCATGCTGCAGCACTTCCTTGGACTTCACAATGACACCCCACAGCCGCTCTTGAAGTTGGATAGCCTAAATGAGTAAAACGTCACTGCAAAAACGTTATGTAGCATGAGGAACTTCTCCTGGCAAGTGTTCAAGTCAAAATCATGCAAATCATGCCATTCCGCATCTAGCAACCTTCAAAACGTGTCACCATGGCATTCCACTTTCGGTCACTTTCGGAAATATGTACAGCATTATGCATTTTGGCACCTCCAAACATATGTAAGCATGGAATCCACATCCACTTGTGCATGTGGTGCATACCCTAACCAAGTATAGATGTACCGAAAGTGATAAACATGCTTGCTCAGGCGATGCACATGTCATGAGCGACCAACTGCACCCGCTCTTTCTTGGCTTGTTGACGTGTGGCCCCACTCCGCGTTACGGCTTGTTGATCTGCATAGACGAACCACCGCTTTGCGACTTGCTGATCTGAGCCACTCCAACGCTTTGCGGCTTGCTGATCTGAGCCACTCCACCGCTTTGCGGCTTGCTGATCTGAGC
>LGRX02020289.1:0-16565 GCA_001247695.2 Cymbomonas tetramitiformis
GCTGCGCCTGAGCGGCTTTACGCCCCCTGCCCCTTGTTGCGCCTGAGAGGCGTCACGCCCCTCGCCCTCCAATGCGTTTTACCAGCACGATGCACGCACAGGGAACTGGTTTGGCTGATAAATTATCTGTTTTCCACGGTGAGTTGGGCACAGTATCGCATCAAGCGCTGTTGGCGTGGAGCAGCAAGCAGAGGTACAAGGGGGACTTGGGGCGGTGAAGGCTCTCACAGAGGGGGTGGGACCCTTAATGATCGGCACTCTCCTATCTGCTTGTGAGGGATCCTTGATGCCTGGTAAGTTATCAGCGCACTGCCGTCACTCTACCTTTCCTCTCACACCCCCTGCTCCTCCTCCCTAAAAATGGCGTGTCACTGAAGCATGTATAGATTTGCATGCGGGGGCGAGCACACTCTAGCTTTATGAGATACGTGAATAGTTGGTGTGGTAGTGATACCACCACATTCAAACTCAAGTCAACGCACATGCATGAGCAGAAATTGTGAATCGTGATTGGATCCTAATGTGACTTGTCTATTTAGATCCTGGGGTGGCGATAGGCATGCCGTGAATTAGCCTTCACTCTATGATAGCCATATCATCCGCTTCAGGATTGAGCCAAAGCCCTACCTCCAACTGCTCAACAACTACCCGACAGCATGTTTGATCCCCATGGTCAATCAAGTCTGCCACTAGCCATTCCTTGTTCCTGTCAGCTAGTTGGTCTCGGGGATGGCATTTTGAGCAAAGAGGAGCCTGGCGAGCAATAAAGCGTTTTTCTTTGAGAGAGGGCATCCATTTTTTCCTTATTTTCAATGTTTCATTGATTTTAGCTGAGTCTTGACCACTTTCGCTGAGGTGCTCTCTCAGTGCATGCAGCATGTTGATTGGTTGATGTAGGTGCACCGTTTCTGGTGGGAGCTGTGCTCATTTTGGCAGCGGGCAAGGTCAGCATGTCACTGCCTCATTTGGTCGAGTGTACCAAATCTCTACCGGGAAATTCGATAACTGCACCATCTATGGTAGATGATGAGAGTCTGGCAGATAAAAAGTGTCTGCTGTCGGAGGATTCTGCCTTTGATGCTTTCGAGATGACGGAGCGCAAGGCTCAATATGAGGAGATACAGTGACAACTAGGCAATCGATTGCACAAGACGGATAGACAACTAGATCTTGGCTTTTTAACTCCATATGTAATAATGCAGATGGAATCACCAGACTCCACAAATTTGCGAGTACACTCAACCTTCACAGCCATCATTGAATTATAAAAGCAGATCGAGTTGAGCATGCCGGCAGCCCCGAACATGTGGATATTTTTTTTCGTTGTATGAGTAGTAAAATATAGGTAGCTAATTAGATGGCCCCGAAGTGTGGTGATACAGCTATGTTCGCCGAGGAGGAGCACAATCGATGCAGTGCTCAACCTGGTTTCATCAATTTTTGCATTCGGCGAAAATTCATCGCCGAATGCAAAAACTGATGAAACCATGTTTCCAATGGAAAGCTGCATTATGCACACTCAATTCCATAAGTATATATCTCAAATCTTTCATGTCGGCAATACGCGTTGGCCTTGATCTAAATACTTTGGTGGGTTCGTTTTATGTTACATTTTAACTCTAAAGAGCGTCAAGAGAAACTTCGATATTGGCCAGCTACTCTTCCCAGCGAGATGAACATGAAAATATTCACCATTCTGTTAAACAACTTGAAAGCTCGCCGAAGGCGATTTAAAAACATACGACTTACGTAAAGGTACATTTCTGATAATGCAATATCTGATACGGTAACCGTTTTGGGGGCATTCAGTATACATCCGGGTAGAGTCTCAACACCAGTCATAAATAAATACTACATAGATTTACCACGATCGATTGGTCGGATAGTAAATAACAGGCGATCGAAGGACAACATTACGTATCGTGCTGCAATAGCGAGGGTGTGCTGACATTTCCATTGGGTTCAGTCGCTATCGATATCGACTGCTCGACGTCTCAATGCTCGGCTCGATGCTTCGTTGTCGCTTCGGTGACAAGGTAGGTGCATTATGACTCGTGACACGACACCCACACGCAGAGATCGATAAGATATAGTGGGTAATAGTATCAGCTAGAGATTTTTCGTCCATCAATAATTTCCGTGTGGCTGCGTCTGCTCGCTTGTGAGCAGCTTCAGCGCATTTCCATCAATAGGGTCTCGTTTCCCAACTGATGCGAGATACGTGTCCTATCACACCGGACCCACGAACCTATAACCGTTATATGGGGTGAGAGAATCAAGCACTCTGAATACTCGAAAGGGCGATACGCCATAGCCTAGTTGTTTTTGTCCACGATATCGCGTGGTTAATTTTTGCATCGCTTTTTCTTTTCTTCGTGTTTTGGGGGTTTCATGCAAAAAGGAAACGATGCAGCTTTCGCCACAATGTTGTGTACACAAATTGCTAGTTTTTGTACCACGAGTTCCCATGCAATAGCACCCATGATGAGCCCTTAGCAGCCGTCGCCACCACCAGACGCGCACGCGCCTCGCTCATCCCGTTGTCAGTAGATTAGCCTAGCATATATACCGCTAGACTCCAAAAGAATCCCCGAGGCACTAGAGGAAGAGGTAGGTCCAAGACCTGTGGGATAGTATATAGCAATGCTAGTAGATCATTCCTAAGATCGTCACTGTTGACACGTTGGTATGTCAATGTATATATATACAACGTTGTATATCAATTTAATTTTTGAGAACTTAACATGCCCATACTTCACAGTTTCCTGCACAGAATTCATATGGGCAGTCGGACGTCGAGAATATTTCCACATGCCATTTTTCATGAAATCCGAATTTCGCGAGAGGGATGCCATTATGTGAGGTGAATATATGGACGAATTGAAAGTTACGAGAGGTCGTACGTTTAAGAGAGAACAAATAGGTCATGATGTTGTCGACTATCGCCACTATAGAAGCATGGGAGTGGCCCATACCAAGTGCTAGCGACGCTAGAACACTCCGGTCCTTGTGATAGGACCAGCCAAATTAATTACAATTCAGCGCAAATACCCCACCTCTTCACACATAGTAATAACATATCTACATCGAATAAGCCACCCAACCAAGGGTCAAAATAACTGTTGGGACACCCAATAATGATCCCTGATGGGCCACACCCCAGAGCCGAAGTCTGCTGCTCGATGCCGTCAGGAGGCGGGAAAGATGCGTGTGCGAAGTGCACCTTTTTATTGGCCGCGGAGTGAACCTCCGCGGCAAGATCGTCAAGCCGTCGGAGAATGTCGTCCCGGGGCCGCGGGCTCGTCGGGAGGCGGCTGCTGCTCCACCGCAAAGCCGTAGGCGGACACGTCGATCCCGCCCACCGCGCCCGCACACAGCATCGCGGGCGGCCCGTACGTGGTGGCCGCACGAGCGAATGTTTGTTACCCATCTGTTGGCTATAGCCAACATTAGGGCCCCTTATGTTGGCTGGAGCCAACATAAGCCTTGCTGACAATGCCGAGAGCTGTCGGTACCGGATTGTACATTTTATAAGCTCAAAATGACGGCGGGGATGTTCTCTTTCACACATGCGTTAACAACATTGGGACGCTCGAAGTCATCTGCGAGAATTTGGGTTACTATTCAAGAGAATGTGAAAATCTGCGGAATTTCCAAGGAATTTTGGGTGTTTACATACCCATGTTACTTTGATCGATATTTTGAGGGTCAAGATGAACTCGGATGAAAGTTTTGACAAGACACTGCAGAAAGAGCAGCTCGAGATCTTGACAACATAGGTGTTCGAGTTTTCAATGTCCTTCTCATGCCGCTCACATTGCACAAATTTCTTATGTTGGCTGCAGCCAACATAAGGAGCATTTTGTATTTTCGCGATCATACCCCAACTCTAGGGCACAATTATGCAAGCCCCCATGGGTGTAAGAAGGTATACCACGTATTGACAATTTTTAAAAGGTCTAGTAGCCCTTCAAACAACGTTGCTTTGGAGCAATATGTATCATTAACGGGTGACATGACATAACCTAGTGATTTTTGTCTAAAACCTAGTGGGAATGGTACACTATATAGTGGAACGTGATTTTTCATATAGTGGCGTACCCGACACGCGAAGATGTCATCGGGTTGTCGGGATCTTGTAAATGTGTACTGCATGTCATTCAACTTTTTGAACCGCTCGCAAAAATACAGTTCCACTATATAGTGTGCCATTTCTATCATATCGGGAGTGCGGGGTCCTCGTCGAGTATTATCGAGGAATGATTGAAGATTGTCGAGGCATCATTCCTTAAACCCTAATCTCGATGGTTTGTTACTCAAGCAGTATATCAAATTGACTGATACTCAGGCTACTTTAACCAATATTTAGAGGGTCAAGATGACCTCGGATCAAATTTTTGACAAGACACTGCAGAAAGAGCAGCTCGAGAACTTGACAAATGCCTGGTCAACTCGGCTTATCGCTGCTGTTGAGTATTGAATGAATGTTGTTTGGCTTAATGCTAACTAGTGCGTAAGCAATGTAATTCCGAAGTTGTTCTGGGCATATCGCCTTTGTGATGCTCTGGCTTATCGTTGGCTGGCGTCGAGGTTTCGAGAATCGAGGATGTAAGAATGAAAAGGGCCTTATCGGCTTGCGGCATATTGTCGGAGAATGTACGTTCGTAAGTTAGAACAGTAGGCAATTTGACACGCGCCGAATTTGACACGCGCGTGCGTTTGAGATGTGTTGAGTTTCAGTGCGTTTCGGAGCTTCGTTAGCTTGTGCGAGAATCCTCGATTGCTTGCAAGATCAGTGAAGTACTTGGAGGCAAGTGAGATCCTCATCTGCCAATGGTTTTGTTGCCTCAAGGCATAGTCACATAAGCAGGTGCATTTCGACGTGTTTCGTGGTTAGAGTGCTCTTCAGATCTTTGTCCGTCTCCGAGATCCTAGTCTTGCTTGACAGTTGTGAACCTTTGATTACTGGGTAGCTAGGGTAGCTAGGGTAGCTAGGAGGGAGGTATTGCAGTGCATGTGTGTCACATAACTGAATGTTATGTGTCACAGTGCAGCGAGCGGAGCGAGAGGTGCTGTGTCACATAACTATGGTTATGTGACAGACGGGAAAGAAGGTACCACTACGTGGTATAAGGTGCGAGGAAGACGTGGTGGGCCCATAAGCGAGGAAGACAGATACGCTGTCCGGCTAAGCTCGCTAGGAAAAAACTGATAATCTGATAAACAGTGTCTGGCCGAGGCTTTATGCTCTCGGAAACCCAGACAGTAAACAATGACTGTACTACTGTACTGTACTACTGTACAGTACAGTGCTAGGATGTCACGGACACGAGACGAAAGCAGGGTCAGGCTAGGGGCTAGTCAGAGCCCATAATAACTAAGCCTAAACCCGAAGTCCAGCATAAGGTTTCGAACTCTGTGAGAGTTCGGCTTCGCAGTTTGATTTGGTTTCAAAGAAGGGTGTTTCCCCACCCACCTCCCATGCTTGAGTTCTGCTTTGTTTTTGGTGATGGATTGATTGTTTTGGTGTTGCTCACATTTCAGAGTCTTGGATGGCATACAGTGCCTGAATTGGTTCATTGTTCATGAATCTTGGTGCACACGCTGCAGGTTTAGGTACCGATTGCAGCGTGTCATGAATACCTTCCGAGATCCTAGTCTTGCTTGACAGCTGTGATTACTGGGTAGCTAGGGTAGCTAGGGTAGCTAGGGAGGTACTGCAGTGCATGTGTGTCACATAACCTCAGGCAAAGTTATCGCGTAGATTTATTTTTAGAATTTATGTATGGATTGCATATACTAAATTATCACTATTTGATTTTATAAAAAATATTTCTCGAAAATGACACAATAACTTTTCCTGAGGTTTTTTTTTTATACCACGTTGACTCACCATTCTTGGATCATAACCAATAAAAATAGGGGGTCATGTTGCAAAATTCGCCTCTATGGCTACTGCCCGACAGTCCTTGTGGGAGGACCGAAACGGCGTCGGGTCCTCCCACAAGGACCGGTGTTGCGGGAATTTCTTTAGCCGTCCTCTTGACGGTCTTAGTGCCTACCCTTCGGTTTTTAGTACACTTAGGACCTAAACTGAGTGTCCATATGCGCCATCAACCGTATATCGTCATAAAATGACTATATCCAATGCATTTGTAGCATGTACCCTATCATTTTTGAGTTGCAACTTTTGGAGGACGTTCAAACACATGCCATGCCATTCAAATATTTTAATCCAATAGAATTCCAGGTCAAACAAGCCGCCCAAGTACAAAAGTTTATCCTAACATCATACCCAATCATACTTGCAAGATTATACATGTTGGCGACCTCGTATTGGGTGTATATACGCACTCAAATCGACCTTACACCTGTAAAAAACATTTTTGATCCAAGATTTTCAAATGTTTTTTTCGTTACTACGGATACTATGAATGCCAAATAGTGTTCGGATATGATAGATGTATGATGTGCCACGTCGCATACTTCATGTAAACATGTTTATCGATTTTTAGAATGCTCAATCATGTCAACATGTGCAGTAGTCTACTCGGAACATTGCTTTGGAATTCGGCGAGAGCAGATTTTTGGATGGCCGATTTTGATGAAATCTAATTTTTTCGTGGGTGCATGACATTGTGAGGGATATATACCGCAGTATTGTGGATTCCGAAGATGTTGTACATTGTAGAGGGCACGAATAGGTCATGTTGAAGTATTTTTTAAGTGCAGTGGGCACTAGGAAGGCCACTTAGTGAGTGTAGGTGGGTTGGGAACTTACGGTCCTTGTGGGAGGACCGGCCTTTTTATTTAATTTCGAGCGGTTTCACCCCCACTTTTCAATAACGTAAACCACATCGCTACACCGAGTATCACTTGGCTCTGGCCCACATTTTTTTTAAATTGACCCAAATTTTTTTTTGAAATTTTTCCTAAAGTCACCTAAATTTTTCCTCCCTTTTTGAAAAGGCCCCTAAATTTTTCCTAAATTTTTTTTCAATAATTAGCCGATCTCGCGGGCCCCATACACGCCCAAACCGGTTCGCTGAGACGCGGAGACGCTTGCCCCAGGCCCCTATTTCTTTTACAATCACCCAAATTGGCCTAAGAACCTATTTCATACTAATTTGTTCAGCTTGGCAACCTTCACACGTGTAAACCCTATATGAAATATGATCGATAACAGGTTTCAAGACTAATTAAACCGGTTATGAGACTACGACACGCAATAGGTTTTGCTTAGCGGCATCACAATTGAGGTTTGGAGGGGCTACCTTGCTTGTCGTTGCCAACAAGGGCAACGGGAAACAAGGCAACCTTGGAATGTGAATCAAGGCATGGTATTAGTTGGTACAGGGGGTATCGATACTTTCCGATTATTTTGTTTTTGGTATCAAATGATTGTGATATCACGTAAATTGCATCAATCAATTGTGACATTGTCCCACCAATATCAATCAATTCTGATGATGCCTTGCCAATATAAATCAATTCGGACTCGGAAAGCGGATCGGCGTTTTTTGCAGGTATTCAACAGCTTGCCACCAATGACGGAGTGGTTGAAGTGCGTGGTCATGCCTCTTAGCTTCTTGAACACATTTGACACCTCAAACACGGCCAAATATGGGCCGGAATTCCGAGTCATGCCCGGGGAGATTTCGGGCAATCATATCAATTGATTCTGATTACCCTCCAAAGGTATCAATCGATTCCAATATTCTGATAGTGCAAAATTCAGTATCAATTGATTCTAATATTCTGATACTATCAATATATCAGAATATCAGTACCAACTGATACCATGCCTTGATGTGAATATGTGATCCGCTGATGCCTATCACAAATCCTATTATCAAGAACGAGTAAACAAGATGTTCAGTCGAAGTAGATGGACTATCATTATTACGAGTGAAGTAATCACTGAATAAACATATTACAAGTTTACAACCGCTTGTTGTACCTAAGCATCAAAGCTGCCTGCAGATAGTCAGCAAGGCAATTGTCCTGATCTTCACCAAACATCTCCTTCAGCAAAGAAAATACACGCTCACACGCACAGGAGTTCGGTGAGAAAGAAAAGCAAATCCTAGCTGCACTGCTCCATTTAGGAAGCTCCTTTGCATTCTGTGCCCACCAAGCCAATACCGCTGAAGTAAAAGCAGAGACATCGGAGTGGTCACACTGAAAGCCGATAACTGCAACCTTGTATGTTGGCAGCTCGCCCTCAAGCTCACGAATGAGCTTCCCGTAGTTGCCTCTGGCCAGGGGCGTGATCACGGACAACTGCTGAACCGAGCTACTGTCGATGCTTGGGTGACTTGCCACATACGAGGGGTCAAACAGTTGAATCACCCTGCAAAGTTCATATCCTTGACTGCAGTCATAGGAACGGTCACAGTTGCCAGTTAGACGATTCTCCAAATATATGAATGCTCCTACCAATTCCTGAACGGCATATTTGCGCATCTCTCCCCCATAAACCTCCAGCAAAGGGCACAACTCAGCATCCACCATCGTCTCCCTGTCACCATCCTCATACACAATGTGGTAAACTGGCTCGTCAGGGTCCTCCACATCTATCTTACTGATAGTTCCTGTAAAAGTTCCGTGCCCAGCGAACTCTTTGCGGACCTTCAGACCCAGAGCCGGCTGCGATGCTCTACGAATAACCGCGTCCACATTGGGGAGCAAACCGCGGTTGCCCTCATCCTCCTGCAAGCTGCGGCCAAACGCACGCAACGCCTCCACACGACGATACACAAGCAGGATCTCCAACCGATCCCCCTCCAGCTCATACGTTGTTCTCAAAAGCTGCAGCGTGCCATCATACCCCGCCGCAAATGAGACCTCCAACCGCAAGGGATCCTTAGCGTACACGCTCGCCATCTTCTTTGTCGTGGCATCCCCCACACCATCACTTTCCAACTGTGCAAGGAAAGAGGGCAACAAACCGAAGTTCAAACATATCTCGTTTTCAACCTCTTGGCGGCTCCACCATCTGATGTTAGAAAACCCAACCATTGCTTGGGAGGTGAGGGACTTCCAAAGTTGCTTCGCAGCGTTGTTGTTCTGTACCAAAGTGAGCCACGAAGTCATAAACTCACGTTTCTCCGGAAAGCCTACTCTATCGCCAGTGTTATTCAGGGTATGGCAAATGCACAACAGATCCACGGAGCTGGGAAATATCACGAGGAGGCGGTTCGTTGCAGTCCCATTCACCTTCACTGAATCTCGACCCCAACCAGTGATAGCGTCAAAGTCTAAGCCTAACTCGCGTGTGGCAACGTTAGACAACACAGTACTCAACGCTGTGTTGTCAGGGCTTGCGTTCAGGGTTACGAAATTAACCAGGCGTTGGATGATAGCGAAATCCTCCGAGCAAAATCTACCCACTGTATTTAAGGCCTCGCCAAGGCGGCGAGTTCCATCGAACATTAGAAATACACTTTCTCCACATAGCTCATGGCAAAGGGTGGCATACTCGAGAGATTCTATCTTCGTGACATACTGAGATAGATGCTCTGACCCTGTGAGCTTCACATCAGCGCGCTCAAGAAGAGGACGCAAATAGTCGCCTTTGCTGAGAGGAACTCCAGCGAACAAGAGGCTCTCTGTGACCCTGTATCGGTACAAATGTACTTCTGGGTCCAAGCTCGCTGACGCCTCATCCGCATGTTCTTGAAAATACTGTGTGAGAAGCTCGCGAACTTCGTCATCGTTTTGGCGCTGCGTGGCATGCTGTTTACACGCTGAAATATGTTTATTGCTGCTGACATGAGTTTTGACAGATTGTTTCAGTATCGACAAAGTTTCCTTACAAGCCCCACAAAAAAGAAGTCCGGCGGAGACACGCAAATACTGATTCGGGAATTCTTTGACGCGTTGAGTTGGCTTGATCTTGGGCTCCTTGGTGATGCGGATACCGCTAACTACACGACGCTGTCCACTAGGCGGTTTCGTTCGAATAACACGCTCTCTCTCATGAGCTGCCAAAGCGGGGCCACTGGTGGAGTCCTCGGAACGCTTTCTTTTGAACCTGTCGAAAGCGTTAACCAGAGGCAACGACTTGTTCCTGGCGTAAGCTAGCTCTAGCCGAGACCTCGGGCGACGAAGAGAGTCGTCGATATCGCTATCGCTCGGACGATCGGAGCCCTCCCCGTCAGCGCCATGCAGGTGGACAGGGCGCAAGCCTGTTTCACCATCGGAATCCTCTCCGGAAGAATCAGAATAAGCTGCTACGAGGGATAGGACAGGCATTCCGAATGCTGAGAACTCTCAACGGATGGCCTCACTTTCACAATTTGACTGCCTTGAAGATACTTGAGATCAGAGCTTGAATTGCGGCGGTAATGCGGTATCCGTCTGTGTCACGTCTCACGTCGACGTGTAAAGTATGGGAATGACAGCAGCCATCGCGATCCGCGCGAAGACATATTCGATATCCCCCCAGATTTTTCACCAATCCCGCCCATATTTTTATTCTATTTTTTTACATCTTCTAATCAAATTTTGACTTATTTTGAAGAACGCACCCAAATTTTGATCAAATTTTGAAATTTTTTTTAGGCCAAAAACGCACCCAAATTTTTAATCAAATTTTGAAAAATCCTGGCCAGTGCCAAAGTATCACACCCAACACACGTTTTTAGATAATTATTGGACACCTAAATATGACCCCAAAGCACTCATATACCAACTATATCGAAAAAACGCGGCATATATCCCAAATTCACTTCGGTCCTTGTGGGAGGACCGGACCTTCGGGTAGTAGCCATCTAAGATTTTTTGAAAGTTGGTTACTTTATGTATCGGTTAAATATGAATTTTGTAATGAAATTTAATTCCAGAAAAATGGTTTGAAACCTCACGGCACCCTACCCTTAACTCTATGACGTGCAACCCCCCAGCTGGGGGGGGTGACCCATTCCCCTCTGTTGTGCGTGCAGTGGGCGGCGTAGTGAGTGGTGGGATGCGGTGGTGTGCATCCCACACGTCGACCGAACATGGTATAAGGGATTTTACATGTCGACGGTGGCTGGGGGCTTGGAGGAATGCTAAAAATATTATCACAGATCGCGGTGATTAATAAGCTGTCGTACGGGCGAGTGGGGCTGACAGCGTGACAGGGGGCAGCAGGGCCTTACAGAGGTGGCTTGGTGGGAGCAAGTGGGAGTGTAATGGTGATGGCTTGAGGTACGATATGCCCCTACTCTATGTGGAGGTGGGTGCGTGCAGGGGGGGCCACTGGGGGGGTGCAGATGGGTTAGTCGCCCACTGCCTTGACTGCACGCGCGAGTCGCGGCTAGGGGTGTGGAGGTAGAGGAAAATTCTGGAAATGTGACACGTCATAGAGATATGGTGCAATCCAGGAAGGTGTGCAAATGAGGTTAAATATGAGTTGCGTGAACCCAATGGGGTTGCCCTGAAGTGCTCATGGGGTCAGGAACACCGATATGGGGGGTGCCGTATATCTCTATGACGTGCAACCCCCCAGCTGGGGGGGTTGACCCATTCCCCTCTGTTGTGCGTGCAATGGGCGGCGTAGTGAGTGGTGGGATGCGGTGGTGTGCATCCCACACGTCGACCGAACATGGAATAAGGGATTTTACATGTCGACGGTGGCTGGGGGCTTTGAGGAATGCTAAAAACATTATCACAGATCGCGGTGATTAATAAGCTGTCGTACGGGCGAGTGGGGCTGACAGGGGGCAGCAGGGCCTTACAGAGGTGGCTTGGTGGGAGCAAGTGGGAGTGAAATGGTGATGGCTTGAGGTACGATATGCCCCTACTCTATGTGGAGGTGGGTGCGTGCAGTGGGGGCCACTGGGGGGGTGCAGATGGGTTAGTCGCCCACTGCCTTGACTGCACGCGTGAGTCGCGGCTAGGGGTGGGGAGGTAGAGGAAAATTCTGGAAATGTGGCACGTCATAGAGTTAAGGGTAGGGTGCCAGCTTCCCACGAATTAAAAAATACTGATTACAATTTCCATACTTAGCAGAATTAAAATTACATTGTAAAGATGCCACCTGTTGAAAATTATAGCGCAGAATTTTGCAACATGACCCCCTTTTTTTCATTGGCTAGGGTCCAAGAATGGGGTGTCCCCGTGGTATCAAAAAAATCTGAGGCGATTCTATCGAATCATTTTCGAGATATAATTTTTATGGCAATTGTATATACTTAATCTGCTTGTTTTTATTCTACAAAAAATAGATCTCGAAATTGGTTCGATAGAATCGCCTCAGATTTTTTTGATACCACGTCGACACCCCATTCTTGGACCCTAGCCAATAAAAATAGGGGGTCATGTTGCAAATTTCGCCTCTAGGAATTTTTGAAAGTAATTATTTTATTTATCGATTAAATATGTGATTTGCTATCAACTTTAATTCCAGAAAATGTTTTGAAGCCTTCCGGCACCCTACCCTTAATAGACTATAAAATAGATAACATAACTGGAGTCTGCGGTCTCGTTGAAACGAAAACCGAAGCATTTAAAAAAAATGGGTCGCCCAAAACGAAGAGCGATTATTGAGAGATGCTATACATAAAACAATGTATTTGGTTTGAGTATTCGTCATTACGTAGAATGATGTTTCCTGCGACCAATGCAGGCAGCATCAAATTTTCGAGGCATCAATGATTGTTTCCGAGGTTGCAACAGTTCGTGTTAGAGCAAGGACACTAGACATGATTGCTCACGAAGTGTCACGGAGTAAAAGCACGCCAGATAACATCACTAGACCTGCCACGAATTCTTCACATTTGACCCGGGTCACTGGCCCTTCACACCTGACCCGGACCACTGACCCTGAGCGTTCAATTGACGCAGGTGAACCTGCTGTCAGCTGTTTTGCTCCCACACATCTGTCAGTCAACGTCTCTTATGAAGTTGCTTGTGCTAAAGCAATGCCTCCAACTGTGCGGACGCTTAATGCATATCTGATCCAATTTGCCTCTGCAGCCCCCCTGGAATATGCAAGTGAACTCAACATGCTTTCGTCAGTCGAGAGCACTAACATCGCCTTCTCGAAATCCACGAAGGTCTTCTCCCTGGACAGGTGAGTGTTCACCTCCCGCCATCTCCATATCCTCTTGTACAGTAACTTTTAGTGACAAAATTACGTCGCCATGCACGCCAACATGTGCGCTCTCAACTGGCTGGCAGTGTACCGCCCATTGTTTCCAGAGGCTCCAGGCGAGGCTGGATCTGTTCGCTGATGTTCGGGGCGCCACGTATAACCTCGTTGCGCAGACTTCCTGTCTATGCTCCGTTGCGATTCTCCTTCGACATCAGTGGGACTAAATTCGGAGCTGCAAAGGGCAGAAATAAGGTGGACTTCAAATCCGCACGCTTCCTTGGAGCCATCGACTGCGCTCTGCCGGCTGCGAAATCGTTGTTGAAATGTGCTGTGTGCTTTCCTCTAAAGTATTAATGCTCAGGTTGAACTTGAATAAGGGCCATCTCTTCACTCTTACGCGGCACATTCAGGACGACTTGCCTGTTCCCGCAGGCGCCATCTCTGCGTGACATGAAAAAAACGATCCGTAAGGTACACTCAGACTAATTTTCAAGTTTGCGCGCAAGCACGCTCACTTTCTTTGCGAAGTGCACACCCCTAGGAGTTGTGGCGCTCTGGAAAATGCCAAATTGAAAATGAACTTTTCCCTAGGGCTTTCCGCTTGCAAGTAGCACTTGCTGTGCACTCAGAGCACTCAACCTTCGCTGTTCGCGTTTTGCGTCAAGCCATGCAAGGCCGTTTCGAGGCGACAGCCTTCTTCCTACAAGGGAAGACTCTTCTTTATCTTCCCAGCCTGCTGTTGAGTTCGGATGCATCCTTTCTCTCTCCAGCCTTCTGTTCCCGCCCCTTTACGCTTCCGGCCTGTTGTTGGGACGGACCCTTTCCCTCTCCCTCTCCAGCCCGCTGTTGGAAACGGACATTTCCTTTCTGGAAGCTCTCACCGTGCGCCTAAGCCTCAATGCGAACTATAACTATGTCTGTCTCTGCATCGCGCAGGAATGGATTCATCAGCGCATGCGACAGGCAAGCTCACCACTCGAAGTGCCTCTCTTACTCGCCATGTGGAGCCGCCTTCTTGCCACGTGGACTCGCCTACCCCAATCAAATGACAACAAAGGAGCCAAAACTGAAAATAGTGTTTGTTTTCTTGAGTGAGCTTCGTTCTGGCCACTGACATCTAGAGTGGTATTCCAGGAGCGTTCGTTCATGAGTGGCCATGTTGCATCCTACTTTCCGCACGCACTGGCGGAAGCTTTACTTGCTCTTCACCACAAGATTGTTGCGGGCGATCGGTGAGATTCCCTTCCACTGCGTTGCGAGCCTCCGAGCCTGCCCATCGATTCCTACGGCAAAGCGAAATGCATTTGGTTTGTGTGGCTGTGCTTGGTTTGTTACTTAGTATGTTTGTGATTTTTGTGCCTCACACTACCTGTGCAGTCAAAGTGTCGACTTTGAAGCCTGCTATTGTGGCAGGGATCTCCTCCGCTCTCGTCTGTTTCAGGTGAAGGACTCTGGGCACATCGTGGCACTCGAATACAAGGTGAGCTGCGAAAGACGCTCCCGAGAAGACCGGATCTGAAACCACCTAGACCAGCACTCACGGGGCTTTACCCAAGCCTGCGTTGCAGCGCACACAGTGACTCCCGCCGGAGGCAACCGGAGAGTGAGTGGGTGTTTTGTTGGAAGGGAAGGCCGGCGAGTGGCACTTCGTGAGTCAAGTGCTTCTGAGAGGCCCGTGAGTTACTGGCTTCCAATACCTGGGCCTAGGGGCAACCTGGCACCTCTGCGAATTCATGCACGACAGTTGACAGATCCTTGCCCGTGAAAGGTATCACACCCATCATCAAAGTGTCGAATGTTGCTGCACCATCCAATGAGAATGTGTGGTGCACTTCGTTCTGGCCGACGCTCCATCTTATTTCTGCAGCCCTGGACAAGTGACATCAAGTTCCCCGCATACGTGATATTTGTGTTTCTTGCGCCAAAAACCATCGGCTGAGACTGTGACGTTTTGGTTTGAACGCCTGCACTATCCCGCCTGCCACCACAGCTTGGGGAAGAGCTCACGGATAGTAAGCTGGCCAAGCTCGGAGTCAAGAATATGCTGCTACTACGGCTGATCCTTGACCTCTCAAACGACCCCCTTATCCAGCTGCTTCAAAGCCTGCCCGAAATCCACGACTTTCAGGAGTTCCAGAACGCCACCCACTTCTCCCTCCCCATCTTTGTGTACCCCATGGCCCTGAGCAATCCAAAGGATACTGAGACCGCATACACACCCACACGGTAGCAACCTATAAATCCCTGTTCATGACCTGAATTCCAGCTCATGGTATCCCCTGGCCGTGAGCGATATGCAGGATACTTTCACTTAGTACACAGCTGCATTGTAGCGCCCTATTCATCCCTGTTACCTGAGTTGGAATTGGTGCATTGCATGGCCATATCTCCGAGATCTCGGAAACCGCCACGTGTGCAGTCTATGCTTCCTCCCCGAAACCATGGCGTTTGGTGGCGGGGTGCGTGCTGCAACCTGGTCGATGTCATACGGCAGAGTGCATGGAGCGCAGGGCACACAAGCTGGTGGATGTCATGCGGGAGAGTGCATGGAGCGCAGGGCACACAAGCTGGTGGATGTCATACGGCAGAGTGCATGGAGCGCAGGGCACACAAGCTGGTGGATCATGCCAGGCAGAGTGCATGGAGCGCAGGGCACACAAGCTGGGCAATCACTTGTAATGTCAGGCTAGTCCGAGGCTGAGATGCGGTGTGGATGCGGTGCGTGCGGTGAAACAGGGAGCTGCGCATCGCCCGCATCAACGCATTTGATATCTGCTTGGAGCTGCGGGCCCTGCCTTGGCCGACGTGCACTCTTCGTCCGCCGCGTCAATTGGTCGTGTTCTCTCTTGGGTAACGCGATCTCCCTGCATCCAATCAGCTCAGAGGAGGGAAAAGGCTTGGCACACACCCGGCAAACGTCGAGCGCCGGCATTCCGAAGTTCTTAAGGCATTCACTGACACAGTTCCAAATGTGATATCATAGCCAATCAGAACATAGCATTCCTGACCTCGTGGCCTCAGAGTCGATGCGCAATTTGCGAAGTTCTCCGCTGGGACAGTGACAATTCTTCAAGGGCAAGCATATTCTCCCCCTTGCTCCCAGAACAGTGCGGAAGCATATTCTCCCCCTAGCTCCCCGAAGAGTGCGGAAGCATATTCTCCCCCTTGCTCCCAGATTCCCGATGCTGAGTCAAGTCGGGGGGCCTGCGCACTCCCGATGCTGAGTCAAGACGGATTGATCTGCCTGCGGTGAAAAGGCAAATGCGATCTTGTAGCAACGAGGCCCGAGCAGCTTCCCCCCTCTGTGATGCCAGTCTTTAAATTGATTCAGTGGGCCTGTGATCGTGTAAATCGATTCAGTGGACATGCAAACGTGTAAATTGACTCAGTGGACCTGCGAGCGTATAAATTGATTCAGTGGACCTGTGATCGTGTAAATTGATTCAGTGGACCTGCGGGCGTATAAATTGATTCAGTGGACCTG
>LGRX02020292.1:7413-24227 GCA_001247695.2 Cymbomonas tetramitiformis
GCCACCAGCCGCGTGAGGGGCCTCTGCGGCACGCGATCAGCCGCGTGAGGGGACTCTGCGGCACGCCACCAGCCGCGTGAGGGGCCTCTGCGGCACGCGACCAGCCGCGTGAGGGGCCTCTGCGGCACGCCACCAGCCGCGTGAGGGGCCTCTGCGGCACGCGATCAGCCGCGTGAGGGGACTCTGCGGCACGCGACCAGCCGCGTGAGGGGCCTCTGCGGCACGCCACCAGCCGCGTGAGGGGCCTCTGCGGCACGCGACCAGCCGCGTGAGGGGCCTCTGCGGCACGCCACCAGCCGCGTGACCTCTGCGGCACGCGATCAGCCGCGTGAGGGGACTCTGCGGCACGCGACCAGCCGCGTGAGGGGCCTCTGCGGCACGCCACCAGCCGCGTGAGGGGCCTCTGCGGCACGCCACCAGCCGCGTGAGGGGCCTCTGCGGCACGCGACCAGCCGCGTGAGGGGCCTCTGCGGCACGTGACCAGCCGCGTGAGGGGCCTCTGCGGCACGCGACCAGCCGCGTGAGGGGCCTCTGCGGCACGCGATCAGCCGCGTGAGGGGCCTCTGCGGCACGCGACCAGCCGCGTGAGGGGCCTCTGCGGCACGCCACCAGCCGCGTGAGGGGACTCTGCGGCACGCCACCAGCCGCGTGAGGGGACTCTGCGGCACGCCACCAGCCGCGTGAGGGGACTCTGCGGCACGCGACCAGCCGCGTGAGGGGCCTCTGCGGCACGCGACCAGCCGCGTGAGGGGACTCTGCGGCACGCGACCAGCCGCGTGAGGTTGCGGTGGCATCAAAGGCGTGGTCAGCACTCCATGTGTGAAAAGTAAAGGCGGATTTTGCGGGGAAATCCGGGCCTCCTGGGGCGCAGACTTCTACTCAGATCCCAGCGTGTACATTCCGTACTTCCTCAACATCAGCCTGCCGCTGGTTTCCACGATCGTCATGACCATGGCCAGCAAGTTTGCTAACAATACCAAGTGGATCCTGCTGCGGTGCGGGGCTGCTCGCTCTGCTTCTTTCCTGCTGGGCAGTGATCTGTCCCCGGCGCTTCACTGTGCTTGGATGACTGCGTGCAGCGCGACGGGGCTGAGGCCGGCTGGTTCGTGGCGACTTTGGTGGGCAGAGTCACGGCACTGAAGCTAAAAAGCGAAATCTACCAATTCCGGGTTCGTGTGGGCGACTATAACCCCAAGGCTTTGAACTCGAAGGGCAGCGGCGTGACGCGGCAGGTGAGACCTCCGCGTCGCCACGCGCCCCAATGGCCAGCAACGGAGACGCGGGGCTGTTTGATGGGGCCTGGGCTTGCTTTGTGGGTTGGCGCAACAGGCGGTGCTAGGAGGCCGGATGGAGGAGATATCTGAGGAACTTATGAGCATAGGCGACTTGTCCCTGTCCCAGCCGGAAAGCAGCTATCTCAAGGCGGCCTCCTTCGATCGCTATCTCAAAAGTTTCGTGAACAAGAACAACACGTCCTCGTACAAAGGTGAACTGGCCGCCTCCGCTGGCTGCGCTGCTCAAGGGGGCGCGTCTCTGATTCCTGCGCACAAAGAGCGCCGCAATTCTAGGACCCAGCGGGCCGAGGAACTCCGGAGACGAGCTCGTCATTGGTAGTGCGGGGGGGGTGCTTGTGCGCCCATGGAGATGGGATGTGGCTGTCACGCTCTGTGATATTCAGCGCTGTTTGCTTGGTCTCCCTCGGGCCCTTCGATGCGTGTGCGTTGATATCTTTCGGCTAAGGAGCCCACCCGCGGCTGCCACGTAGCACAGTGTGTCAAAGGTGCGGTGCGGCCCTAAGGCGCTCTGTGGGCGGTGCCGGGGGCGGCGGCAGATGACGGCATCTCGCGCCTGATGCCGGACCAGTACGTGAAGGCACGCGTGAACCCGGAAATCCACGTAACGCCACGCCCTGCCCGCAAACAGCCCACTTCACCGCAACCGCCGTTTCTGCTTCGCGCCGCTGTGCCCGTGCGTTGGCAACTGTCTGCCGCGCCTCGCCACCGCGGCGGCTGCGCTGGGTGGATGAATCAGTCCGAGAGCTGAGCGCGGGGCCGCTGCCCGCTGGGCATGTGCCTCGCGGTGCAGCCTGCCTGAGCAGCGGCGTGAGCACCTCTCTGGCAGCGGAGCTGTGCCCGGATGGCGCCGGCCATCCCGTCTGAATGTTGACCGACTTTGAAATCTTTCCGCGAGGATGTTGACGGGAGGCGCATCTGACGGCAGAGGTGGAGGGAGGGAGCGCGAGTGTCGCTGCACCTGTTCAGACGGTGCAGCCGAGCCTTTGCTTCGTGAGGTGCCTACGGCTGAAGGGGGCTTTTGTTTCCCCGCCTCCCCCGCCCTCGATGCTTCGCAGTACTACGCAAAGCTCATCCCGAAGTACCAGCGCACTGCGGGTCTCTTCTCCATCGCCATATATGTCATTAGCACCTCGAGCGCGCTGCTCGCAACCCTCCAGTACGAGTTGTGGATCCCCCTCATTGTGGCTGTGGTGCGTCCTGGTGCCCGCATCCCGCAGCCTAGACCCAACCACCATGCAGGCTAGGTGCGAGCCCCATGCGGGCGCGTAAAAAGATTGATCCGGAGAAGCATCCTGGATTTAAAAAATGGAGCCGCCCAAAGAATGCCCGCGCCTCCGCCTGTTGGGAATTTAATGGGAGCATATGTGGAGTGCGCTCAGCAACTGTGTTTGACTTACATGCATCCTAGCAGTAGAATCAGTTTGTTGAAGGGGGACCTACCTAATGCGGATGGCAACAGCAGCCCTCGTCTTACATCACTGGAACCCCTGGCTTGATGTTCACTTGATCGTAAACCCAATCAACATTTTCACCATGCAACCCGGTGAGATGGTGCATCAACGGCTGAAAGGTACGAAGCTTTTAGGTAGAGACCAGTGGGGCCTCCGGAGATTTTCCCTCGGGGTCTCCGGAGTAAAAGTAAAAGCGTGCGGCGAATCGACGAGCCACACAGGATGCCGCACACCGGCGGGTAAGGGAAGCAGGCTCGGTTAGTGCTACCCAGGTCATAAATGCTCGGCCTGTGCGCTGTACCCGTGTGGTGCGGTAGGGAGTTTGTTTTCTTTTTCCGTGCTGAGCCTCTTGGAATCGGGGGAGCGGCTGGCGGCGCGCTGCAGACGAGCAGCCTGCAGTCCGTCCTGGAGTTCCACCAGTACCAGGGCCGCGTAGCAAAGTCCAATAGCTCCATGCTGCAGCTGCAGAACATGCGCGTGTGGTGGCGATCCCTGAGTCCCGTCGAGAAGGCCTCCCGAATTAGCTTGCGGCGTCTGGTGTTCAGCACCGAGTCCATTCTCGAGAGCGAGTTTTTAACCTGGATGCAGCTCATGAAGAACGCTGCAAGTGCGTACCCCTTCCCCCCTCTTGGTTGGCCCTTCCATCCATGCTTCTTAGCCTGGAGGTCCTGAGTTTGCCGGAGCCCTCTTCATTACATCGAATCAATACGAGGACACGCAGGTGCGCGCCTCCAGCTATCCAAACCAGCGGCATTGAGGAAGCTTTTATTGGAGGCAGCATGGCCGTGTGTTAGGAGCAGCATTGGGTGCGGCAAGAGCTGTATCCGGAGTGGCGTGGGCTGCACCGGGAACGGCAGGTCGGAGTTTTTGAGAACTGTGTAGATTTTCTCTGCATAGCGCGAGGTTGAGTGAAGTACTTTGAGCAGAGTGGTGCGTGTTGGGAGCAGCATAAGATGTGTTGGGAACAGCACAGGTTTTGTTTGGTGGGAACTGCATGGGGTGTGTTAGGAATAGTGTTGGGTGCGCGTGGGAGCGTGCCGTTTGTTTTCGGATGCCATAGAAGCAGTTTGTAAGTGGTGGCTCTGATCTGCTTACCTTAGTCACACTGAATAGTCGAATTCCTGCGAGATGCCCAGAGTTTTGTGTGGGAGGGATTGGCATCATCAGGTTCAACGCAAGACAAGAAAAGGTTGAAGAAAAGCAATGAGGACGACGAAGATGAGGAGGAGGAGGACAATCACAGCAAGGGTGGCAGAGATAAGGATAAGGGACAAGGCGATAGCAACAAGGCGATGTCGCAATATCCGTCTAAGTGAAGGCAAGAAGGCAATACTAGAATCAATCACAATCTGTACTACATACCGAAGAATGGCATCCTACTTTTGGCAATAGGTTTTAGGACTATTTGGAATATGGCTAGACGAATCAGGCAAGAACGAGCATACGTTTTCATTCAACAGAAAGCACGAGAGAGTGCAATCCTTCCCATGTACTGCAAAGGACCCATATCAAGATGGGCATGGATTAGCTCTGGAACTTCACTGACAAATGGTTGTATGTAGGTTGCTCCTCATGTTGGGGTCTAAGATATCAATGCAGTAACATTATGATAGTATAATTTATAGATTTTTTTCTCGTAATAGGATGTGTAAATTTGTATCGGCCCGTTACAATTAATTTTTAATTTTGAAATGGCCCGATGGCAAAAACAATAATCCAAGATAGCCCGGTGGCATATTCTCTATTTCACTGATAGTCCGGAGGTTTATGTTAAACGCCATAATGGCCCGGTGGCTTTTCTCTTCAAACCGTAGCCTTAAATTTTATTCTCTAAATAGCCCAGAAAATTAAAAATAATTCCAAGACGGCCCGGGGCATTAAGACATATTCCGTGATATTTCGGGGCGTTAAATTTGTTTCCGTAATAGCCGGGGAATTAAATTGCATTTCCTAAATAGCCCGGTGGCAAAGCTTTAGTGGGAAGTTTTGTAACCCGTTTTGGGGGATAAAAGCTCGACTGATCTTAGTAAGGCGGAGTCATGGTCATGCACGCCCCCATGTGGCACCCACCCGACGCACGCGTCGGTGCCGTCGGTTACCTCCCGCTGGCCTACCTGGAGAGGCCATCTGTGCTCCATATCCCCCAAAACCGATCGTCGCGATTCTTTGCGAGCTAGGTGGATTCAGCCCCATCCATCGTATTTGCAAATTGCTAAGGCGGCCGATTTGGCTTTACTGTCATGCAATGGCGGGAGATCGGACGGGGCCTGGGCTATATCGGACTATAATTTAAGCCACGGGTCGTTACAGAATAAAATTCCGGCCCATCTAGGAATCTATATATGCTCATATAAAGAGGTATCGTAAACTTTATTGTAAGGTTCACATCTCACAATGGAAAGGTCAAAGGCACAACAAATAAGCAAACTCATCCAAATGCCAAAACTACCTCCTAGATGAACGTCATGCAGATTCCCGACGTTATTCGCCCATGCTGATAATCATGGCTAGCCCTGCGAGCAATTCCGTGGTCCTGCAAACCGTGCAAGGCAACCACCATCCGCTGTTCACACCGCTGCAACCCATATGTCGAAAAGCTCCGCGTGCTCCATGTTGCATCCTCCTCCTCCTGAAACAAACGGTCTTGCCTGCGTTGTACACATGATTGTGTCGAAGGACTTCTGCGCCGATTTCCCCAAACCTCCACAAGACTCCATCGCAAAAGGCACAAGCGTGTGAGGCCAGATTGCCACATACAATGCCCTCTTGGCTCGCTCATGTACCGCAGCAGCCCGCAGCGGCTCCCGAGCAGCCCGGTCCACATACGAGGCACAACAAGGGAATGCAAGGCTCATGTCAATCACGGTATGTCTACCTCATTGATCATGGTTGATTACTGTGATGGCGGGCTTCAAATCAGGCGAAAAACCACGATAATTGCGATTATCCACGATGACAAAGGCTGGATCAAAGACTTGCTTCAGCAAAGATGCCAACACATCACGAACGGCATGATGTGCAGTGATAGCCCATCCACGCCGGCTACAGACAAGATGGTGGTAGCCAAAGGGGTCAATAGAAGCACCACATACACATGTATGCACACCATTAGCTAGAATAGGCATCGGGGCGCCCAATTGCAAAGCCAAGGCGACAACTGTCTGAGTGGGTGGAAGCCGAAAAGAAGGCGACGCGTGAATGGCTGCCAAGTGGGCAGTGGCGCCACGTTGGGAAAGGGAAATCAACCGAGCTCGAGAGGCAGGCGCAGCTTGCTCAAATAACTCAAGCAAATCGGATCCGTTCAAGACCGCAGAAAGGTCCTTCTGCAACTTAATTTTGGGCTGCGCAAAGAGACCCCACCCAAGATCCGAATCCAACTCGGGCCAACGCCCTGACCGACGTAAAGGGATGACCATCTCTTTGGGCCTCAACCACTCGGTTGTGCGAAGTGCCAAGCGTCTGTAGTGAGGAATGGAGGCTTTGTTCCAACCTCCCCGCCGCCAAACCTTCCCCGTGACTGCAAAGACCAGGGAGGCAGCACTCCTCCAAGGCTGACACCCCAAGCCGCATACGAGCCCACACCTGAGCCCGAGAACCTACCCACCCTGTCAATGACAGCCGGTGGGTGGAGGAGAGACCCAAGCCCCCCCAGGCCGTGGGAACTTGACTGATGGCCACCGACTCCTCGTTCAACGGCAACGGGCTTCCCAAAATGGCCACAAACTCTGAATCCCACCGATCCCTCGTCAAAGTGTAAAGCGCCCGATATGTGAAACGGGCTGTTAAGGAATTAAACGCTAAAGAAACGGGCCATTAAGGAATGTCCGTACTTGCCGCTGGGTCGGAATTCAAGACACGGGCTGTCGACAATGTAAATTCAAGCCACGGGCTATCAATAATTTTTACATAAGCCACCGGGCCAGTACGGAATTAAAATCTTTGCCGACCGGGCCATTGCACATCTTTATTCATGCCACCATGCCATTTTAGAATAAAAGTCCACGTTGCGTACAAATGCATGAAAACGGCACGGTATAATACGCATGCACGATCACCCGGATCGTGACAAATTCGAACACTTAATCGGGCATGACGGGGCAAGTGGAACTCATGGAGTAAAGGATATATTGTACGTGATGGCGTTATCATGCCGTGCTGCACTACCGTGTACTGGTCTGCGCGTTCAACGTACAGCACAATCATGATGATTCTTATAGCACCCTAAACCTCTGGAATCTCACATAAACTTTGCATTGACATATACGTGCGTTGTTTCTTGCGAGTGTACCTCAGTGTCTCTCAGACTGACATTCACGCTTACAGCAAGCATGCATAAATAACTTTGAAATTCCGCTCACGCACGTCACGCACATGCCCAGCAGTTCGCGAATCGGATCAATGATCAAAGGGTGCAAGGTACAGCCATCAACACTATTGTATATTGCTAATATATACATGCGTTGTTTTACGCCTGCATCTCTCGAGCCGCATCTATGGTACGCTTGCAAGCAAGCACGCAGATGCGTGCTGAGAAACCCGCCCCAGCAAAATCGTGATTGCGGAGCACCTGCATTTGGCTAGAGTCAATCGAGTGTGCACGTTATTACACCGTCCCCTGCCCACGTGCTACTCATTATGCGTGTAATATATGCGCGATAGATATGTGCCGAAGTGCGTTGTGTGCCCCTGGTATGCGTGAATTATACAACTCGGGGGGGGGATACGCCCTTCATGATGACTATTCCAGAAGCATCCGTCCACTCGCTAACGTAGTCGGCGCTTTACAAAGCAACACTCGCCAAGCGAGCCTCCATGATTCCATGCAGCCGGAGCAGCTCTTTACCTCCCCCCCCCGCCGCCTAGGAGTTACTTGTTGTCCCGGGGGTTACCCCCCACCCCTCCGAACGTGGATTCGCACAAACGGCGGAGCGGGTGAGAGTTCTCCACGATATCACCACTACGCCGTGCGCATGGCGAGCGCAGGAGTGCCCCACGATCGTAAATGTACTCATCCCGCAGCAGTGCACAAGGTGGCATGCACAACTTCCTCAGATCCAAACGCATTCCGGTCCAAATCATATGTGCATGATGCACGAAGCGCTCAATGCAGTACGCCCTCACAAAATCACACAATATCTGGCTATATTCTTCGATAAGCTCTTGGCCGTCTTGCCATTTCCAGCGAAGACAGGAGCCACAATTCTGACCCGATAATATCTCGATTTGATACGATGTAACACCTTAGATTCGGATGCCTCGTAGACAGGCAGACCCGATGACGGTCATACCGTACTGTCATACTACTGTACTGTCATACTGGCATACTATCATGCTGTCATCCGCCAGACATCTGATACTCATTCTCACCGTAATCTTAAGCCCGACTTCCCTGTCACCTCGTCAACCCCTGATTACTCTTGGTGACACACATCGGCTCAAGTATACTGGCTTACGCCGTGCCTCCGGGCACAACTCTCCCCCCTTAGGAGTGAACTACCTCCTGGGATTATTCCGCCAAGGTACCTATCTAAGTCCCACTTCTTAGGTTTCCTGGTTCCTTTATATCTTGTCGTTTGCCTCCGCTACCAGGGTGCCGCTTTGTTACAGCGGGCGCCACTTGGGATGTAAAGCGGGTCTTTAGTTTCGCGAAGGCGTAGATGTTGAAAAGGTCGTCGCAGCAGAAGTGCTGGTACAGGCTATATCGAGGAAGATTGCTTCGCTCCAATTTGCTCGGGATGAGGCCCAAGCTGTGCGGTTTCAGGGTGACTGCCCGTTGCCCATCTGCACGCGCACGGAGTTAGGGTAGTGCAGCGTAACAGGGGTGTGGGTGGCGTCGAATTTGTCCATATGCACGTGGGCTTCATATACTGCTTACCATACATACAGTATGTACATGTCAGTGGGAGGGGAAGTTGACGCATCACCGGGCGATATCGTAGTGCGTTGGGGTATAGCCCTCTGGGATTTTCAATGAACCAATGATCTGGTTGCAGGAAGTGGATGATTTTCAGCGCTCGGCGTACAATCTTATCGGCCTGCAGGAGGTCGGGTGGTCCTCCAGTAGTGCGCGCCTGACTGTACCATTTTACACATCTGACGAGGTTCTGAGGGTTGAATATGAGTTTTTGGCCACTTCGCGAAGCAATTTTGCAAAATGTGACTCGTATTGGTGGGGTACTTTAGGAGACTTTTGCAAGCAAAAGCCGGGTTCGTAATCACAATTTTATTTTTAGGGAGGATTTTACAAAAGTGGTAAATATCAAGAATTTTTATTTCAAAAATTTATCCATTACCCTCATAGTTAACGGTGTTCGAACACACTCGGCTGGCCCATTTCATGGAAGCAACTACTAATGCTGCGGTAAAAACTAGAAACCTAGCTTTTCATCCATTGGGACCTTCCCGCTTACACGTTCCCACCTTAACCACGAACCTAACCTTTGAGCTATCTGTGCGTACTAACTCGTTGCCATGCGGTCTTCTTCATCATTCTCGGAAAGTCAATGCACCCGAGAGGATCTTCTCTTCATGCGTCAGGGTCACGTCCGGGTGCAGGGGAAGGTCGGTAGGCTTGCCCGCGATCTTCATGAATTTCGCTGGCACGCGAGTGCAGCAGGCAAACTTCAAGCAGAATTGGAACTTTGTCTCAGCCCAAACTTCATTCACAAGGCGTTTGCCCATTACCGCAACTCGTGGCGCACGTGCCCCCATGTCCACTACCCTGCGGTACATTGCGATGTACCCAAGCCTTCTTGGGTACATCCCCATGTACCCAAGCATTTTCGACATAGCATGCACCATATTGACATACATGACACCGCACTTTGGCCTCAAGTCGTCGTCGAGGATGGAAATATAACATTTGACACGTATGTGCAAGATGGGACATGGACGGCCGCGCACTGCACCACTATGGCGACCATACCCCTTGCTGAATAATTATTTCCACATGTTTCGTTCGTGATCAAGAAACGTTGCTTAACTTTGAAGCCATTTTGCTCGGTGAAGATGAAGTCGGATGCAATTTTTGACATGACACTCCAGAAAGCGCAGCTCGTGAACTTTTCAACACAGGTCTCCAAATTTTGAATTGACCTTTTACACCATCCATAAATGTACCTAAAGGTCGATGTACCCAAGGTATGTACCCAGCAAAATTGTTAAGTACAAACCACTATAAACCTCCAAATTGACAACTATGATACCATATGAAAATCACCCAAATGATCGAAATTGCTCAAAGCGAGTGGTTGTATATCTGAAGGGAAGTCTTGAGGACATGTCTTATCAACCATAAGGCCATCGGACACAAATTTTGCATGCACGACCCAAAGATGTACAAGTGACCTTGGGTACATCCCGATGTACCCAAGGCCGGGTAGTGGACACCCAAAACATGCTGCTCCACTTTCTTCCCGGTCTCCCGCGCCAAAGTTTTTTGAGTGGCACATCCTTGTTGACAAAACTTTGCCGCACAGGTAGCCTGACGTCCAGAACCAGGGAGGACCATCCACTGACCGTGTTTCAGTCTTTTGCCGTTTGCCTGCACGGTGGGTGTCGGGGTAATCTGGACCGCCGCCATTTCCTTCAAAAGGTACTGGACTTCGTTCACGGTGAAACCCGACTGGAGGTAAACCCAGTTTCCTGGTGTGAACTTGGGTTCCTTCAGCACGCAACACATGTGCACGCACCAATGAACAGCGGTTCCTCGGCCACGTCTTGTCATCAACGTTTGCCAAGTCTTGCAGCTACAAGAGATGCGTTGTCTTGCCACTTGTTGCTCGTTACGTTCTCCGAAGAATACCTCAGTGGACGCGTCGATGTAGCCGAACACAACTTGATGTGCAACTTCTTTCTTCCCATCAACGGCCACGGTGAAACCACGATCAAGAATGCCGTTGACAACATTTCGCCTTGAGAGCCTCGGAGTCGGGGCGCCCACCTGCAAAATGTTACTTTACTATGAAATTAGGAGTTCACGTTCCAAAAACAAAGAGTGGCAATTTTAGGGTTTCTAGGGTTTTAGGGTGATTCACCTGTAACACGGTGCACTTTGTCTCCCCGAGAAACAAGCTGGCCAGCATCTTGGCATGCCAGGGCGGTGTGGTCAGTTGGTACATGACCTCCAGTTGAGTCCCAACACTCAACCTCGCGCCAAGTCGCTCCGTAGAATGGTAGTGCACCGCAATGAGGAACTCGACAACGAGCTCCTTCTTCACACGCGCCGATGTGAACCACTCCTTGTCCGCCGCGGTACTGTTCCGGTCCGAGTCCACCAACCATTACCAAGCAGAGCCGTCTTCGTTTCGCTTGGCCGCGATGATCGCGGGTGCCGCGTCAGTCAAGTCGACATCCACGCGCCTTTTCTTTGGGAAATGGCGTTGCGTGTCCGGGCGATGGTTGCGGGAATCCAGATGGTAAGGGGTTGTTTTCAGGTACGCCTCCTGTAACTCGTTCAGCGTGACTGTCACATGCGAAGTGACGACCTCGACGTGAAGCCTGCTCCAGTTCGCGTCTCTCTTGGTAAAGAGTTCCAGTGCGGCCATGCTCTCGTTGTTCATGTCCCCCTGCCAAGATGAATTGCAACGTGTACGACTGCTGGATGAAACTGACCGCCGTCACATGGAAGCACTCCGCCATCGTGACGATTCCGCCGAACACTTTCTTCTCGCGTCCGATCAAAAAAGGCTCCGTCAAGCTGGCACCCTTGTCAGAGAAGAAATGCAAGCAACGCATTGCCTCTCGCTGCCTCGTAGAATGACACAAGCTGCATCAGGTTGTACTCCACGTCCTTCCTGGTTTGCTGCTCGATGAAAATGAACAAAGACTTCCAACTTTCCATGATCGTCAAGGGTGAAAGGGCTTCAAGCCAATTGTTGGCCAATGATTGTACTCGTCCTCCTCGAAGTCGTCCTCCAGCCATTTGCAGTGATTACCCACTGCCTTCACCACGTGCAAGTCGCAGTCCTCTTCGATGCACTCGCCCTCCTCGTTGGTCACGCGGGTCTTCCTGCGTTGATCCAGTGGAAGATGCTTGTTGTAGTGTAAACGGAGACCTGCCCAGCCACCTCCACCACTGTCCCGCACGTACCGTCTGGCACGAAGGCTTGGTTTTCCTTTCGGAAATTCCTTGGCCAATAGCTCCTTGCTATAGATCTCGCCATTCACATCTTCCTTGCACTTTAAGGCCAAAGTGTAGTCAATGCCTTCCCACATTTTTGCTTCGTCTTCGCCTCGCTCGCCTCGGGGCAACGGGAAAGTTGCCAGCTTCACGATGCCCAAGGAAGAAAATACGGCACGCACCTGTCACACAATAACATTAGCATAAGATTAAATAACTCACAACTCAAACCTCACTACTTGGTTCGCGAACCCCCACCTGCTCAATGACTGAGGTCATCACTAGGCTGTGTCCACCATCCGAGTAAGCCGGTGAAAGGTTGAACGGCGGTTTGTCGATGCGTCTGTCCATCAGCAACATGATCTCCGCTGGAGACCAAGGCAAGTCGATGGGAGACATGAAGTACTTGAGCGGGTGTCGATCAAAGTGGAACAAGCGGAATCCCTTCGACTTGAGAATGCGAGCAAGCTCTTCACATTCCTTTTCCGCGCTTTTGTTGATTGTATGGTCTCCAAGTGCACGTGTTGCCTTCAGCACAGCCGCATTCACCGCCCGGTTGTCTTGCACCTAATGCAAAACAAAAGAAAAGTACCAGTTTCCTCATTAATGTTAAAAAGTAAAGGAAAAGGTAAAATGCAAAGCGAAACAAAAGAAAAGAACCAGTTTCCTCATTAATGTTAAAAAGTAAAGAAACGCATAAAATGCAAAGCGAAACAAAAGAAAAGAACCAGTTTCCTCATTAATGTTAAAAAGTAAAGAAACGCATAAAATGCAAAGCGAAACAAAAGAAAAGAACCAGTTTCCTCATTAATGCTAAAAAGTAAAGAAACGGATAAAATGCAAAGCGAAACAAAAGAAAAGAACCAGTTTCCTCATTAATGTAAAAAAGTAAAGAAACGGATAAAATGCAAAGCAAATCTATAGAAAAGAACCTATTTCCTCATTAATGTGAAAACCTTAAGAAACGGATAAAATGTAAAGCAAAACAAAAAGGAAAGACCCAGTTTATTTTGGCTTGTACCTCAAGAGCGACGTTGAACACATCTTCCAGTCCGACTTCATCGGAAGAGAGCATCTTCTGAAACGCATGCATTGTCGCCGCATGTTTCAGTTTCTCCGTGGAAGCGTGGCCAAAAGCTGGTACGGCTTTGGCAATTGCCTCTTGCGTTTCCGTCGAAAGAATCGCCTTGCCTTTCTTGTTCGCGGGTGTACAAGTGTGCACACCCTGGTGCTCAAAGAATAGTAGTGTCCCAGGAAATTTATTCGAGGTCACACGTGCAAGGATGCAGCGTGCTGAGCAAGAAACAGCCTTAGTAGCTACTTGGCACTTCGGGCACATGGGACCAAGAACCTGGTTCGCGGAAAAAAATATTAGAAAACGCCACAAGAATAATGTGGAAACTTGAGAATATTTCTGGAATGTGAAGCAAACCAAGAATGAAAGTAGTGGTTTACCTTATTCCCAAGGTATTCCTCGTCTTTGCTCCCTGAGGAACGCTTCTTCACCCGTTTGACGAAATGCTTACCACCGACTTGAAAGAAAACGCAGTCTTTTTCCTTGCAGATGTACTCGCCAAGGCAGTGTTGGGCACGTGCGGTGACGTTGCCTTTGCCGTATAAGTCCGTTAACTGCTTCCAAGTGGTATTTCCAGGTTCTGACCAGCAACGTTTGGTGACGAAAAAGTCCAATTGCGGCATGGGAACGCCTTTCCTTCCCCCTCCAAGTTCACCTTTAAAGTGCGTAGCAAAACCAACATCCCCTGAAACGTCTAAGGGCACCTTCGAAGTCTTCACTACATCTGAAGGCCAGACCACCCCCTCTTCGTCGGAAAGAGGTGTGCTGTCGGTGTCTTCATCTGGTTCAGGTTTCTTTGTGCGATTGGCCTTCGAACTGACAGCGGTAATTCTGACATCCTCTTCCGAGTCCGAAGACGACTTTGCTTTGACATTGGAGTCTTCCACCTCGAAATCTTCAATGAAAATCTGGTAAAGATGCGCACGTTCTACTGGGTGCAGATCAGAAGTTTCGAAAATATCGTTAGTCTCCAAGTCCATCAACGTGAAACACTGATCAGCGCCCAGACGAAATATTTTAGTAATTACATCTGAAGCAACGTAGCCTTCTCCTTTTGCGTAGTAAACAGGAAGTTCAAATATTTTTTCTGTGCAATCGCTTTTATAAACAAAACTCACAAACTTCGACCCCATGACAGCACCTGACTAACGGAGGCAGCGCCTCCGAAAAACAGTTTGAAAAAAACAAACCCGCAAACAAAATATATATTCGTTTTTTACACTCGTTCGAAAATAAAGCGTGCCAGCGCGTATATTTCGCGATCGAATAATATTTTTATAGTCTCGGAAAAAATATTTGAAGTTAAATTTTCGATTCGAAACAGCGCGCGCAGTGACCTTTAAAATTATCAAGCCCGCAGACGCGATAGTTTGGAATTCTCGTAAAGTCGGTGAAAATGAAACTCAAAGAAAGGTTAGTTTCCAATAGTACGAAGCTTACATTTTATAAAAACGAATTCAATAAGTATTTGAACCAACTTACACAAACTATAAAGGTCACCTACCTCTCACAATTGCATGCGGTACAGAAATGCTCAAAACGTTCAGAGTTATTGAACGGCCTACAACATTCAGTAAAGGTCGGATGAGTCCAGCGGGGGGGACAATCGAGCATAAAAAAACGTCAGATGAGAGCCTTGAGTCCCGCCAGGAATGTCTGCAGGGGCAATCATGGTTCGCGGTGTAATCCACTCGTTACCAGCACGGTCGGGGTAGGGTCCATCGCGCTCCATCAATTCAAAAACTAAATAAGACCGGGTGCGACGAACGAAGCGCCAACTGGCGAACCTGGAGTCAGTTCTCCCAAAGTCGCGATCAACGTAGTTGACGTTGTACTGAGTCAAAAGGCGCCACTGCTCAAGCTGACAAACATTGCAGCGCAAGTGTCGAAGGCTGTGGGTTGCAATCATCTCCCTGTCACGAGTTCCTGCAACAGTGTAATCAATAAACCTATACACGGAAGGCATACTTTTAATAGTTTTCCCCCCGACAAATTGTTAACGTGCTGGCGCGTTCTATGTTTTCTGTCTGCGATTTTTTGTGCTAAAGAAAAGTTCGTGCAAGTGAAATTCGAGTTCGTGCTGTGTCTTCTAGCAGTTCACATAAATTTATTCATCAAAAATTATATTGACTTAATAAAATAAATAAATAAAAAAAGAAGCCGAAACAGTTAAAATTATTTTTTTCGATTCGAAACAGCGCGCGCTGTGACCGTTAAAGTTGTCGAAGCTGAAGACTCGACCGACCGTCTGAAATTTTCGCCAAGCCGTAAAGTCAAAAAAGAAAACATAAAGTAAAGTAAAATCCCAACCAGCTTCTAGCAAAGCGCTGCGCCGACTTTATTTTTTCCCACTCTCCGTTTTTTTGTAAAGATGCCTCCGAAGTGGAAAACTCCTGCAAAGAAGGCCGAACCAGAAAGCACTACAAGGCACAACTACCAGGAGGTTTTCGATGGGCACTTTGAGGAGTTGATCAAAGATGCAAAGCTTGATGAGTGCTGGTTCGGAGATAATCCGCGTGGGGATGTGAACGACGGTACCGACGTGAAGAACAGTTACGCTCTTCACGGGAAGTTGCGAGACGAGCCCCCATGCTGTGGATGAAGCACACTGGAAAACACGTTTCTTACCAGCACGTTCCAAAGGCGTAAGTTCCAACTCTTTGCTTATTTCTTATTTCCTTCTTACTTTCCTTCTTTTTCTTACGGTTTTAACATTAATGAAGAAACTGTTTGTTTCCTTCGGTTTTCCTGTTGAATCTTATTATTTCTCGTAGTTTTCACATTAATGAGGAAAAGGTACTGTTTTCTTTACTTTTGCCTGCCATTTCGCCTTTTGAAAGCAAAAGGCACATTAATCATAAACTTGCTGTTTTGTTTCTGTTTTCCTGTTGAATCTTGGTATTTCTCGTAGTTTTCTACATTAATGAGGAAAGGTACTGTTTTCTTTTACTTTTGCCTCACATTTCGCCTTTTGAAAGCAAAAAGACATTAATCATAAACTTGTTGTTTTGTTTCGTTTTCCCGTTGATTCTTGTCATTTCTCGCGCTTTTCACATTAATGAGGAAAAGGTACTGCTTTACTTTTTGCTCTATTTCGCCTTTTGAAAGCAAAAAGCATTAATCATAAACTGCTGTTTTTTCTTCGTTTGCCCGTTGATTCTTGGTATTTTCTGCAAAGCCACATTAATGAGGAAAGGTACTGTTTTCTTTCTTTTTGCCTGCCATTTCGCCTTTTGAAAGCAAAAAGCACATTAATCATAAACTTGCTGTTTTGTTTCTGTTTTCCTGTTGATTCTTGTCATTTCTCGCAGTTTTCACATTAATGAGGAAAGGTACTGTTTTCTTCACTTTTGCCTGTCATTTCGCCTTTTGAAAGCAAAAAGCACATTAATCATGAACTTGCCGTTTTTTTTCCCTGTTTTCCTGTTGAATCTTGTTATTTCTCTCAGTTTTAACATTAATGAGGAAAGGTACTGTCTTTTTTTAACTTTTGCTTGACTTTCTGGCTATTTTATTTTGTTTCCTAATTAATGTTGAAAGTTGCTCTTTTCTTACTTTGATGGCTACTATCCCGAGATCCTTGTGGGAGGACCTAGAACGCTCTAGATCCTCCCACAAGGATCACTTTTTCAATAATTTATTTAGGCGCCCCACGAGCTTTCTACAAGTCAACACCAAGGAATACTTTCCACATGGGACCTATACTAAGTAGTACGGTGCGTGGTTTGACGAGAATCCATCATATATACTCCTAGCTAATGCATTTATAGCATGCCCCAACCAAATTTTGAACTGCTACGCCTTTTAAAGCTTCAAAAGCGGGGTGTATCTTCCATAATTTTTTGCCAATCGGATATCGATCCTTTGCCACC
>LGRX02020301.1:0-20557 GCA_001247695.2 Cymbomonas tetramitiformis
TCAAGGTATGGTTTACTGGAGGTCAACATTAGCATAAAAAATTGCAAATATTTTTATTTGATAAATAGGTTGGCTGAACCTATCTAAACATATTATGCACTTCGGGGAGTCAAGTGGTTAAGGCATGAAGAAGTTATGGTCGATACCGTTCCGCGATCTCCCATACTTAACCATACTTAAGCACCAACTAAAAACACATACGTATATCTCGAGATCTAGATCTGCAATTTTTTGTGCTAATGTTGACCTCCAGTAAACCATACCTTGACTTGTGCAAGCAAGAGGAGAAGGTAGGAGTTGTCAGCTCCAACATCGAGCTATGGGTGGAGCGCCTGTTGGGGGAGGCGAAGGGGGTGGTGCCGGAGCCGGTGGGGGGGAAGGCCATCGATTCATGCATCGGTAACGTCTACTTGCTGAAAGACCGTGCGTAGATGCATGATGTAGATGCATGATGTAGATGTATGACATGGCCCACTTGTACCCCGGGATCCGGTTCCTTCCAGACTATGTCGCGCACTCGGTGAAAGAGGATGGCCCGGGTTTCCGCGATGACCCGGGGCTCGCGTGTCACTTCATGGATGTCGGTCATCACATCATCCGCGTTGGCGTGGCTGTATCCGCGCTAAGCGCCGATGCGGAATGAAGGCTGCTGCCGGGCCTGGCGGGTTCCTTGCGTGCCATGCACGGTGAGCGATACGAGCTAGAACGGGACGCCTTTGACGTTCTATGTTTCCCACGAATGCGGCACGGCGACGAGGACTTCACGTCCACGATGTACACCAGGGCAGTAACCAGAATCTCCTACAACGTAGCCTTAACATCCTCCCAAGCCGATGCATTTGAATACGGCCGCGTGGATGGAAGCTTACTATCGGATATGGGACCCGGCCACACATAGATAGCGCTGCGTGCCGTCTAGCCATGGTGACGGCATACCCGACTATCAAAAACGCACGCATGAACAGCCGTGTCGTCTTCGTCTTGAACGAGGATGCCAAACATACCCTGCTGATGCCGGCGTCACGCTTACAGACCAAGTGAATCTGCCACCGTCCACCGGGATTTCAAATCCCTCTCCACACCATCTACCTTTGGCCAGGAATGAAATCTGCACGATGCTCAAGACCTTAGCAACGGCAAGCTAGAAACCAGCAGCATGCGTCCTACCTTCATTTCTCCGTATTGCTTCTAGAAGTGTGACCTTACTTGCAAAGCCCGGGACGGAGCCCGGACTTGCCAAGCCACATAATTTATATACCTACCTAGCATATCTGGTAACAGTTATGTAACATTCCATGCCTGCTTGTCACTTGCACTAATCTTGCACACGTGTCCGTATCACAGTGCATTATGCCTGCCACGTGTCCAACCGTGGTCATACCTGCTGGAAGTGACACCCTGACTGTCATTCCTATAGCTAGGGTGTATGACTGTCACCGGTCCCGGAACCCTAGACCCCGAACATATAACGGGAAGACTTCGTCTTATTCGAGACCCCCTTACTATTCTGATTATCTGACTCACCGAATATACAGTCCAGCTGATATATTCAGCAGGTTCGGTCCCACGCACTCTTAATTTTACACTGCGACATTGGCCATGATTGGCTAAACACCGACGCTTGAGATGGGGTGAGGGACCCGCGTTAGAGAGGTTTTCGGTATGGGCGGTATGGCTCAGTTACGGACGCGCGGTTGATTGGACATGATTGGGACGCGCGTTATGGTATCTTATTTTCCGTGGCTGCAGTATCGTTCGTTGGGCTGGATTTTGTCGTTTCTGGTCACTAGTACACCGTCCGGCATTGATCACGTCCTTTCGTCCCACACGACCGCGTATTATTTGCTGTTTCCCCGATTTATCCTCGACGACCCGCCACGACTCGCAAGCCGTCGCCCAAACCGTTAGCCTCACCTCGCATTATTCACCTCACCCGATCTATGTAGTCATTTCATCATGGGCACTTCTACGAGATCTCGCACCGCGGCCGCACGCCGCTCCCTAGTTACCATTTTCGACGATGCCGCAGCCAGACATGCGACTACACCAGCCACTCCTACGGTTGCGGCTGCGCCGGCTGCCCAATCTTATCGGCGGGGGCAATGTTCCTCGACGTGGTCAGACGTCTGGCGAAGGAGTCCTTCGACGAGCGTGCCGCCAAGCTCGTCATCAAGAAGGTGTACGACGACAAACATGGACGTTTTGATGGTTCGGAATCGAACGTCAGCTCCGTTTTCGCCCGTCTGTCTGGTTCTGGCGCTACGGGACATTTTCGTCACTGAGGAGGCCGCGTTTTCTTCTCTGTTCGACCTGGAAGATGCCACGCTGCGCGTTCGCGCCGAGGCGAACAAGCTAATGTTTTCGACACTGGAGTACATTATCGCTCCGGTGTTGCCCGCTGCAGACTGGATGGAGTCTTCGGCGGAGGCACACCCGTTCGATGGGAAACGGGTGTTGCTGGAGATCGCCAGAATGCTTCTGGATTCCGGCGGACCCTTTCAGGTAACGTTGATTAATTATGATAATTTTCATATGGGGGGATAATTATCGATAAATTATCAAAATCAATAAATTACTGATAATTATCGTCAAAATCGCATAATCCTTAAGTGTGGGAGGATGTAAGACCGCCGCGTGCCGCTAGGAAAGGCGGAAGTTCCTTGCCATCAGACATCACGCGGGCTATTCCTTACACAATCATGTGTCAGGTTCATGCCTACAGATGTATGGTAGAGCTCTACAGTGTCACATGTTGGAGAACTGGAGTGTGGACGCCCTTTGGTCTTTGCGGCGATCGCCCACCAAACCACCATATCCAGGCCTCGGTGGCCGCAGGATGCACCCAACGGTAAAATCCAACAATAAAAAATAATTAACCCAAATGATATTGCTTTTAGGGGTGGATAATTATCGATAAATTACTAATAACTATCATAGATTATAATTGTCATAAATTATTGTGACAACATTACTTTCAGGGCACCGCAGACCTTCTGGCCATCAAGATCACAAAGTTCGACCCGTCGCGGACTATCGCCGCCTTCAACGCCGCTCTTCGGTCTGCTCGACGAAAGAGCACCCTCGACGACATGGACGTCAAGTCCCTCTTCATCAAGGCCCTCAACCCCAGTTTCTTTGCCCCGGTTGTCAACCGGCTCCTGTTACAGGACCAGCGTGCGGCGGAGTCCCTTGCCACCATTCAGCAATGGACCCGTGAGTGCTACGCACAAAACGGGGCGGACTCGCACGTCCCGGCTGCTGCGCGGAAGTACTCCGCCCTCGCCCTGACTGGACGGCACGACGACGAAGACTTCAAGACCATCTTCAGCGAGCTCCGTGACCAGCTCTTCGACATGAAGAAGGAGATCAAGGCCCTTCACAACCGTATCGACGACACCAAGGGTTTCACGACCCGCAACGACAAGAAGAACGCCATCGGACGAGGTGGGCATGGTGATGGCAACCGCTTCGCTGCGACGCCACTTCCCGAGCACGGCAACTTCCCGCAGCACTTCGTCCGTGGGAAGCCTTCGAAGAAGGTGGCCGTTCCACAAACCCACCGGTACGTTCGTTCCGTTGTGCGGGTACCCTACATGCTCCGCTACGGTGGAGAAGCATTGGCATCGGGACTGCCCGAACGGCGGGCCACGTGGGCATGTTGACGCACACAGCTTCGGCGTTACGGACAGCGAGCAATACCGTCGTGGTAAATTTACCGGTCATATATGGCAATTTTACCATTGGGGGTCAATTTACCGGTCATAGGGGGGTACCATGGTAAATTACATACAGCAATGCTTGGTAAACAATAATTGTCTATTACCCTTTGCTAACTTGGCTATAGCCAACTTAATTATCAATTTTCGATGGTGTATAACTGATAGTAGGCACGGCATATAACACCAAAGTAGTGCTTTCCCAAGTACTAATCCATCTCCTTTAAATATATGACATGTGACTAGCACGCCGAAACGAAGGGGAGGACCCATATCGGCGTGCTAAAGTTTGGACATAGTTATAAATATGTCCATGAGTTTCTTAAGTTGGCTATAGCCAACTTTAGAAATGGGGGTATTATGTGCAGCGTACATCGTTATGGTAGGTGCGGAATAGTGAAAAGTAGTTCCCTTACATGTCGTTTAATGGTTTTTCCATGTCAAAGGCCAGGGCGACATCATTTCTAAACGCATTTATGCCGCGCGGCCATTTAAACGGATCACAGCCTACTAAAAGCTCCCCAAATCCCATTATTATCTCGTGGTGCTGCAGGGTTTCAAGGTCCCAACTGCTCAATACTTCAACTCACGCATTATTTTTATCCAATGATCAATTAAAGCGGTGTCTCAGGGTTCCGTAGCCGTCAGGGCACATCACATTTACGTGGCGATGACGTAGAAAAGTGGGTGGACGTTAAGTTGGCCATGCCCACTTAAGGCCCTCTAAGTTGATTGGCTATGGCCAACCTAAGGGTAATAGACACAATTACCGCTCTATAAGTAAATGTGGTGAAATTGTGTTAAAAAAGTGCCCGGTTACCAATAGGAAATTACCCACGGGATTTATATCGCCACTATTAGTATAATGGTGGCAAAACACCAATTTAACACCAGTTTGCCACATTTTACCACCAGTTTACCGCGTTTATTTCTCAGTGTGATGGGACACGTCCGAGTACACCATGGACAACCGAGAGCCCTTCCTCTTAGCCAATCAGGTCCAAGTGCGAGTGTTGATAGTTGCACTGGGGTTGGCTGCCAACCCAGTTGCTTTTCGGAGATGTGTGAGTTACTTGGCTACAGCTTCATGACGGCCCTCTTGGGCCTGAGATCTTCTTTGCAGCCAAGAAATGGCCCTTTTGGATGTATGCTTTCTTTGTTCTCTCTGTGCAATTAATTTTTCGGTGTTGTATTACGAATGCGTCAGACTTTTTGACAGATTTTTACGTGAGACAGCCCGCAGTTTGTATGCCAGCTTTTCTCGGTTGGCCGGCTCCTGCGGCCCTGTATTACGAAAGCGTCAGGGTTTTTGACAGATTTTTACGTGAGACAGTGCATATCTTACTTATCACAGCCGTCCCACTTGGGGCTGCTGACTGTTTCTGCATATCCGACTACCATATTGCACTAGTGACTGGTTAGTTTTCCGTGACTTATTCATCTTTGAAGCCGAACTATTTTAGTTTTTGCAAAGCCTACTGAGGAAGACCTGTTCGCACGGGTCGAAAAGCTTCTAGGTAGCCAAGCTAAAGCTCCGGTATATTTCAGTATCGTTATTTGTACAGAAGTATTTTTTATACATTATTACTTTGGTTCTATTCTTTGGGAAACAGTGTTTATTATCACCTGCTTTTTCGAGCCGCGCGACCGGTCGTACTGTGTTGACTCTACCAACGTGCTTATTACTTTACCGCAAATACCGCTTCTTACAGCGAAAGTTTTATTATATTAACTTTTACTTGCAGCAGTTTTTGGGACGTGTTCCACACGATCTCCCTCGACACTGACTATTCAGATCCAGCGGGCTAGTTCTCTAGGTACCGAATCGACGTTTGATTTCATATAAACGTACAGGAGAAAACAGAAAAAAGAACACAAAAAAAAACCATATTCAAACTCAAATTTGCCATACTAAGTTCTCTAATGGCATCACAACAGCAACCACGGCAACCACAGCAGGAATGGACTCAAGTTGGAGTCCCAGCCGCCACGGGATTTATGGCGGCGCCTCAACAAGGTCAGCAGGCTCCAGTTACTCCAGTTCCACAACCCCAACACGCGATTGGACAGTATACTCCGAATGCTTTCTCTGCATACAACCCAGCCTTCGCCACACCCACCCCGTCAACCCCCAGTACTGGTGGATTGCAGTACCAACTTCCTCTCCAACAACCGGTGGCACCGCAACAGAATGCGGCAGGATTTCAAGTAAATAATGGACCACCAATCGACCCGCGCACCGGCGGCCCTTATGTCTCCCGATTTAAGAAAGATTTTGAGGACGAGAAACAAAAAAACTGCAAACCTGGAGGCTCAGATTCAAAAAATGGCAGCTGAGCAGGCAGAACTCCAGGCTCAACTACTTCGCGCGGAAAATGCAGTGTCCGAGGCAGAACGGACCGTCCTTTTCGAGAAAAGACTGGCAGAGGCACTTCAGGCACAGAAGACGGATGGCAACCTCGCAGCAATGGGAGGGGCACTGGCGGATGCGGCGGGAGTTACTCGCGCGAAAAAAGCGGTTCACTTTGAACCACTGGCAGAGGAGGTGGTGGTGGTTGACGATGAAGGTGGGAAAAAGCGGAAGAAGTCGAAGAGCAAAAAGAAGAAGAAGAGGTACAGCAGCAGCTCCGATTCCTCCTCGGACACGACGGACAGTGACAGCAGCGCTGACAGTAGGAAGGCACGTCAGCGCCGGAAACGGAAGCAAGGCGCAGAGTTGACCCGCGCCGCCAAATCAATGAGCGCTGGTAGTGGCGGCGTACGAGGAGGCGGCGGCGGCAGCACTGCTGGTGACAGCCCGGATCCGAAGAGCACTGCTCTTCGTGCGATGCTCAGCGCACAAGAGGCGGTACTCACTGCCCAGCGAGAACAAGCCAGGCTGGAGGCCGAGGCCCACGCAGCAGCGCTGCACACGGCTGCGGCCTCAGGCGCAGCAGTTCTACCTGCAGTGACAACCCCGACCGTCCGTACAGGGATCCCACCCCCACCCTCAGTTACCGCGAAGAGGGTGAGCGTGATCGAAGCGAAGGAGATGTCTAAACTTTTCAGGTTCAAGGCGAACTGGGAGGCACTGCGCCTAGAACTTGTGAAATTTCAGGTGGTCGACCCCAAGACTGCAATGGAGATGTCAAAAACTGAGATCCTACTGGCAGCAACCGAAGCTCACAACGGGGGCTTCCTCGATCTCCGCAATTTATAGCGGGGACGCACCCAGCGACAACGACTAAAAACGTGCAGGGGATCCTGCGCTTGGTGGAGGAGGCTGTCGAGGAAGTTGTCGCTGGATGTGAAGGGGAGGGGAGGGGAGGGAAGGTGGAGACGGCTGTTACCTTGTCGATGTTTGGCTCGTTGATGTTTTTGGAGTGGGCCGGATTACAGCCAAGGTGGTGGCTGCGAAGATTTCTACCGTGGTGGGATGCACTGACGGTGGAGGATTTGCGCAGCTGGTTTTCAGAGGAGGAAACCGGCGTGGTGAGCAGCACCAACGAGCTCTGGGTCGAGCGTCTCCTGGGCGACAGCAAGGGGGTGGTGCCAGCCCCGGTTGGAGGTAAGGCGATCGACACGTGCATAGCGAACGCGTATCTCACGAAAGAGGCGGTGGACGACATGGCGTGGAGCTACGAGGGGATCCGCTTCCTTCCGGACATGCTCACGGAGATGGCCATGGCCAAGGGCAGCGAATACCATGATTCTGGGACCACCCGGTCTGACGATTCCTCCAAGGTGTTCCATCTCCTTGACACCGGCCACTATCTCGTCCGCGACGGTGTACCAACCGCTGCGTTGGCAAACGGATGATGGTCCGGAGGCCTTCGCCCGTGCGGCGTCGGCTTACGGTCCTCCCGCTGTGCTTTCCGCGGGCGGGATTGGCGGCATCGACGTGTCGGCCTACGGCTTCAGCGTGCAGCCTGCGGCCGACGGCGCGGACGACGAGGACATCTTGCGGCGGCTTGATGCCCTCACCACTGAGGTTCAGGCCGCCCAAGAAAAGGTACACTACACTCACGCATCCTTTGTTCCTGGGAGTGCGGTTGAGGGGCATGCGTCGGCTCTGGTGTGTGGCCCTGCCGCCGCGGCGGGGATCACACCGGAGGGGCAGGTTCCGGCAGGTGGTGCGGCGGCATCGGCGTCCGCCGTGCCGGCCCCTCGCTGCTATGCCTGTTTCGCAGGTGAAGGATGTACAGCCCGCGCCAACTCAATCGGCGCGGGTGACCACCACGGAGGCGACATGCGGTGAGTTCGGAGGCTTCGTGCAGACGGTTAATCACGCCGCCGTCCACCCGACTGACCTGACAGGCTATGACACGGACGACTACGAGGATTTCGCCGACGGTACTTTCGCGGTGAAGCCGCGAGCTCCGGCCGGTGCTATCGGGTGCGGTGTGCCGCCTTTCGGCTTTGGCACGCCGGCAATCGGCGCTCTCGCGGTGCTTTCTCTCTTATGCATTTCTTTTGCAGGTGTATCTGTTTCGGCTTCCACGGCTTCTGCTGTGTCGGCATGTGCACCGGCTACGGAGATGCCTTCGCCTGGTGGTGATCTCGATTGGGAGACTCCGTCAGTTTACTTTACGAATGATTTTGCTGAATCGGTGATGCCGGCTCAGGGTCTCTTGTTGACTGACGATGTGCCACAGCTTCAGCCGCCCGAGCCTCCTGACAGACTAAGCTTGCTAGCATTTCAGGATTTAGCTCAAGCGGATTTGGGCTTCGGCATGGCATTTTATTACGGTATGGCATTACATGAGAGCGGACCTCTGGATGTGGAGCACTACTACGGTGTTGGCTTCTTTTTTACTTCCTATTATGGGATGGACTTCCGTGAGGCCACCGCTGACTACTATGATACTGTTGATTGACTCCTTGCTCACTCTGGAGGCACACCAACATGGTGGTGTGTAGAACTCCTGTGACCTCAAAGACTTCTTCAATCTGGTTTATGTTTTGATTTGACTGCTTTATATTCTTCAAACTGACTTGCTAGCACGGTTCCTTTCACTTGTTTAGCGGTGCCTTAATTGCCCGTATGCTTCTGCTCGCGTGCTACCTAGAGGTTTCCAATTTGTGTATCAGAATAGCACAGTTGGATTGGCAGTTAGACTTGTCACCTAGCTTCTGCCCTGACACTCACATCTTACATTTTCTGACTCTCCTAGTCAGTCACCACCCACAGTGCTGGGGTGGTGTGCTGAAATCTGTATAGGCAGCCCTGACTGGGAGTCCCGGTCAGGCCCCTATGACAGATCCCTAGGACCAACACTGGACTGCTGACTGATCTGTAGGTTCGTACTGTGACACACGCGGTGTCACAGGTAGGCTAGACTCCGAGACCGTCCGAGACCGTTCCGGGTATATCTAGCTTAGGGTTTATTTATCTTAGACAGTTTATCCACACGAGTACGGGACTTTCTGATATCTAGTGTACTTGGATATTCCGGTAGAAGGTCCTCACGGACAAGGTCAACGGGCGGGGTTTTACCCCGCGAGCGGACAAGAACAAAATCGGCAACGGGGGAGGCGGCTCCGGTGTTCGTTTTGCAGCAGGTGACCTCCCGACGGGGGGAAACTGGCCGCAGTCGCAGGGGAGGAAGCGCGTTGCTTTTCACAAGGGCAGCGGTGACTTCATCCCGTTCTGCCAGAATTCGGCGTGCAAGTAGGACGAGATGCGTCACTGGCACCGCGACTGCCCGAAAGGCGGCAAGCACGGCGCTGGGGGAAGCTTCCACAGCTTCTCCCTCGGTGACATCGAGAACGACTTACTGGCGGAGCAGTTTCAGACGGCCATGGACGAGCACGACGGCGAGCGGTTCGATGCGCTCTGCCTTCTAGCGGGAGGTAAGCCGGAGATGCTCGACGGCGTTTCGGCGTGTGCCTTCGGGCTCGAGCCGGAGCGGGAGGACGGTGCGTTGCAGGACTTCCTGCCCTACTGCCAGCCTGCCACCCACATGGGAGGCTTCACAGTGGGTGGTGTGGCAGACGGGATCGCGGCTGCCGCTTGCACGCATGTCCGCGAGGACGCACCGCCGGCGCCACCGCCGGCGGCAATCACGCATGTTTACCCGGACGAGTCGGAGGCGTCCGACGCCGGTGACATGATGCCGGTGGACCCCATGCACGCGCACGAGCCTCTTAAGGGTTCGCTTGGAAGCGATATGATATATGATATATAGCGAGGCTATTATGGAACGTTAATAGCTCACGCAGCGTCTGTGTGGATATGAGTGCAGTGCTTCTTCAGAAGTGACTGCTGTAGCCCAACGCTACCTCATTTTACGCAATGCCCCGCATCTCATAGATGCCACCACAATTGGGTTGTGAACCCAAGGCATTGGTTGAACAATCAGTATCGGCTGAACGAATAAGCCATATGATACTCGCATGCTTGTTCAGAACATGCTAGAAGCGAAGATGAGTTTTCTCCGAACACTTCCGGTTCTTCAAGACTTCATCTTGCTTTGTCATCTCGATGCCACAACCTGGCCTCTCAATGACAGGTGTCACTCAAGGTGAGTGAATGACAAATGGTACGACTGTACATGTCATAGTCGACCGTACTGACGACTGTCATAAATGTATGACGCGACTCGACCTGTACAGTCATGATCGACCATACTGTCGACTGTCATAATAATATATGACACGACCGACTGTCATAATAATATATGACATGACATGACATGGATGACAGGTATGACACGTATGACATGTATGACACATATGTCATCGGTCATAACCCTGACAGATCTCCCCTCTTAAGAGAGTTGTGACCTCACAACGGGCATACCTTTGTATATGTCTTTAATGTCTTTGTTGTTGTCGCTTCTTGCTGGTACCAGTCTTCATACACCGATTTGAGGCGTCCCTCATGGTGTTTTTAGGTTATTGGGGGGAACTGAGTCCACTTTAGTCCCTCACCTTAGGCATTTAGCCATACAGTCCTTAGGATGTAGCCCACCTTTCCGGAAATCGTATCGTTGAGTGACGTTCCAAGGTTCAATGAAGAGCGTTTTCGCGATACAATCCTACGCTGGATTACTGATTGATCCACACGTTATCATGTATGTGCTAGACGATTCAAAGCATCCGAAGTCTACGTTACGGATTATTTGCGCTAGCCGTCGTCGCTTTTGCGCGATCGATGATCCCACGATTATAACGAATTATATTCGAACGATTCTCGGCCTAATATAGTGCACCCAACTCTTCCTCCCCTCCTTAAGCAACTTTGGAGGATCCTAGGCGGTGATGGGGAGCCCGATTTCGATAATAAACGAACAAAGGGGCTTGTTTTAATGCAAACGGAGTGGCCCTGCTTAACGGAATTGGATTTATAATCCTTAACCGGTCTGCTCAACTCCTCAATATTTTTGTCCAGTACGCACGCTTTGACGAACATCTATCGCGATGAGTGAGAATGGATTCGCCACGTACTAATGTGAAATTTCTTTAGTTATGTTTGTCAAGCACAACTTAGGATCACAACTCCTTCTACCTCAGTCAATATCTCCGGTAGCTTCGGATGACTGGCCAAGAATCCGATGACAAACCACGGTTTTGGCAAAGGTAGCATTTAGCAGTTTTTTTACAGATATTGGTACCCGCATTCCTCCTCACAAGGGGGCAATGCAGACTGGACGGACGAAACACACCGGCACCAGCACACGGAAAGGACACCATACCACACTACGTGGACATAGTAATGCTAGAGGGAACTGAAAAGGGGAATGAGCAGCCTGGGTACACACACCAAAAGGCAATGACGGAAGCGGGCCACATACACCTGATAGAGGTAACATACACAGACGAAATGAGTTGGGAGGAAGCACTAAAGACGAAGTACACAAAATACACACCGCTAGTAAAACTACTAGAACTATATGGCTACAAGGTAACGCTACACGTGATGGTATTCGGCAATACGGGAACGATATACGAACACACGGAGAAAATACTGACCAAACATTTAGGATTCGACAAACAAGAAGCCCTACACCTACTCAGGAAAATACATGACCTAGCGACAGGATTTGCAGTAAGCCTAAACAGACTATATAGAACTAAAGTAGACAAGGAACCAGACTAAGGGACAAAGAAGAAGGAGTCAAGGGGACTCACAAAGCCCCACACCCCGTCCAAGGGTGTCTCTTTTTCTTTTTCTTTGGTACCCGCATATGCGTATCTGTGTAAGGGTATGATTTATACAAGGCTCACTACACCTTAGCAAGGAAGGATCAATTCCTGCTCCTGTCATATCAATTTGATGCAGGGTAAAAAATGTTAGGGATATAACCCTGCAGTTCTCGGGTTGCAGCCCATTGCACCGAAGATGCATCGCAGTTCTTGGGATGCAGCCCTGCAGTTCTTGGAATGCAGCCCTGATATATTTATGCGACCGATGGATGAAAACCTCTTGGGTACATGTTTCCACGGCCTGATTATTTTTAGGTCGGCATTTATTGGCAAAAGTCATTGGCTATCAGCTTTTGACTCAGAAGCCACAATGTTATAGAAGCTGCGACCTATTGTGATCATATGCGGCAGTTATGCCTTCAGCATACATAGACAATATGATTATGTGGAACTTATAATCCCACTTAAGTTGCATCATGATAAATTTATCCAGGTGTTAACAAGTGTTCAGGATTTGATAAGGGGTTGACGCCCCACAAGCCAAAGGTCACTGTCTCATAAGGCTCGCCTCAAGTGTGCGGCTTTGAGGATTAGCGTCCTGGCGAGACACACTCATGATGCTTCCTAGTCCATAATGGAACTGGAAATGAGAATACTCAAGATATCCGAAGACAGGAAGGCTTTTGGTTGGCCAGAGTTACTGTCAAGATGATTAACCTTGATGGGGTTGCATTCGGATACAAACTGTGCAACCATGCATGTGACTTATGCATTGATGTATGACTTTGATGAATTGTCTCTTGTCATGAACCTGGAAGGAATGACGGGCAAATAGCTAGAGTGGCGGATTTACTCACTCGGCTTTGCTGTTATGGAATTCGATGCCTGATGGCACAACTAGCAATCCTTTGCTCAGATGCTTTCCTTAAGACATTGGCAACAACTTGTGTGCCAGCTTCTCTAGATTTGGGGAGAAACCATGGATCAACAATTTATCAATCAAAACACATGTATCAAGGTTGATTCATCGAATCCTTCAACTCTTGAATTTCGACAATCAGCATCTCAGGCTGTTGACGTCAAAGTGATGGTCGTAAGCTTACAATATAGCTTATTCACCTTTGAAAAACCATCGTTATCCCATGTCAGTGCCCTTCATAAAAATGATAGAGCCGGAGAAATATGTATCTATGATTTCCTCGTAATGAACTTCATGTGTTAGTAAGTCAAATAAGACTTCATTTGATGTTTCAATCGGCATGATGTACCGTGTCATCAACTTAATGGCTGCTATACACAGATGCTGGAACTTTTGATAAAAATTTTAATTTTCCAAGCAAATCACAATAATGTAAGGTGTGGCAGCTGTATGAAAATGAATGAATCTATACTCTTCCTTCCTCTCGCAAAAATGAGAGATGTATCAAACCAATCAGATGGTAATGGAGGATGTTATTCAATCATTATGTTATGTGAATAAGACTGAGATTCTTATCGAATGCTTTAGAGGTAACAATGTCAATCTGAACATTGATTCTCTCTACGTCATATTGGCAATATGCCTGACGTTTTTGAATGTGGCAAATGCCAGATGATGTCAAATGCAGTTGTTGGGTTACAGCCCACATACATTTGTCAATTCAGGGTCACTATAGTGTGCCCGACTTAGACAATGTTCTGGAAAATGATTGTCATGATGAACAAAGAAATCAGTGATGGAGAGTTACCGAAGTTAACTTTGGTATCGAAGCTAATGGAGGGTCAATCAAGAAGTGTCCGTAATGACAACAACTTACTACGAGTTGTATTTTCGTAGTTGATGGATGGCTGACATGTCATTTCGTTATGAATAGAACATGGCATTGTCTAGTGATATGTGTATATTCTTCAGCATATGATCACTTATCTCAATGGTGCCCATTTTATTTTTGGACACTATTCAGAGACCTGTTATGATAAAGAAATATGAATGATGAATGTGTCATTTCAATCCGATAGTATTGTGACTTGTTTTATGACTATAAAATTTCTGTCACTTTCCAGAATGAGGATGAACTTGTGCTTGGAGACCGTATGCAGATTGCGGGTTTTCCAAGACTTCGTGGCCTAATGGATGAGGCAACAAATTTCTATACATTTTCGAATGAGCTTTCAAAGAGTCTTTATTCCTCAATGAAGCATGCTTGTCTTATGTGCCAAAATGATATGAAATTACAAATATGGTGTCAATATATATGTGGATGGTTTATACCATTGTATGCTATTCCACAAATAAGTAGTGATGTCAGAGTGAAAACTTTGGACAATTGCAACTCAGTGCAAATTTGAGTGCATTCAAGTCCACTAAAATGTTCAGAATCTGAATCTAATGTACTTTTATAGCTAAAGCTACCATTGACTGTCCAACATCCACTCTGGACATTGTTTCTTACGTCTTTTGGCATCACGCTCAGCGTTTTTCTTATTCTGCAAGCGCCTCTTTGCTACTTTTTCATCCGGAACATTGTACCGGCTACGAAACTTGCTGGTTACTTCTTCTTCTGAGCTTTCTTCATCCAAAAGCAAAACTGGCTTCAACATGTCTTGTTCTTTCATCTAGGACGAATCACACAGGGATGCAGCAGACCTGCAGCATGAGAAGAAAATAAACAGCAAGAAAGTTATTATGCAAAATCACCACTGAAGGAGATGACTTTCATCATAGGATGGTATATTGGTTGTTTCATATGACACATAGAAGATATGTATAATTCGTAGAGAATTTTGGGATAAACATCCTGACACTCTTGATTGCTCTATGCCCAAGAATGACCGAAGAGATTGCTTGCCACTTTTCAGCCATAAAGCGTAGAGGCTGCTTAACAACGGTTGGGACCATAAGCTAAATAGCTATGCAGCTATGTCGGAGGCTAAATAGCCATGATTGGACAGACTCTGTCTTTTATGGTGAATAGACCTCTGAGAAATGGTGTCTTAAAAATCAATTGACAACAACTCAACCTTTTGGTATGATGCAGAGCTGATGATCTTTGTTGCACTTCAATTGTTTAATGTGCATTAATGAAATGCCTCGTGATATATAATCTCACAGAATAGGCATTGTTCAATGGCGATATGATCAGATATGTAATGATCAATGAAGACAAGATGATTGGTATGGCTCATTCAATAGGCATAATTACCTCAAACAGATGCCAATACACGGATACATATCAAGACAAAAGGCAATAGGCTTATTGTATAGCCTTCAAGATAGCTAGCATTTATGCTGCATTGGTCAGCTCAGTGGCTTTGACCTTTTTAGATGTTGTACTCAGGCTGTAGCCTGCATATTGCATTGAGTACTCTTGACACCTTTAATGATACAATCAGATGATATGTATGAAATATCAAGAATGGTTGCTTCTTTCAATGATCATAGGTGGCAGAGGCAATAGTGCTTGCACCGTGTCAATATACAATTCTAGTCTGGATACATGCTAGACCAGATGTATACAATGTCTAGATCTTCAAAATCAAGCTCATATGAATGTCTTGGCTGATGTATATGTCAACTTTCATGGAGTTCTGCATGGTTTGACTGTATATAGTCAGGCTTACCAAAACAAAAACGATGATGCAACTTAATTGTTTTATTTTATATTTTGTCTTTATTATTTATTTGGTTTTTAGTTGTATTTTTAGCTTACCATCTTCCCCCCTCAAGGAAGTGTATTGCTAGGCGGTTGTCAAGCGCCGTTCAAATACAACAGAGGTCCGACCTCTATGTGATGACGTGGAAGCTTTCTATGAAGCTGGATAGCAGTTCTCGGGTTGCAGCCCTTTGCACCGAAGGTGCATCGCAGTTCTTGGGATGCAGCCCGAATCCACGTCATTAGCGTGGGTCATATAGTACCCAAGCATGTGCTGTGTATATACAACACTACCCTCCAGCGGCGAAGTGGCTTGCTATTACCATCATCGTATGCTGTGGGATATCAATATATGATCAGAGAGCATGGATATATATATATGTACCATGTTTGTCAATATCGGAGAGACTATGTCTTCTTAAAAATCCTCATGACTATATGTATAATGGCGCTACACCAATGTCAACACCTTCTCTCTGAGTGATTTATTGATTTCAGATGTGACGTCGTGGCATAAAACATGTCCACGTCATTGGCACGAGTCATGTTGTGTCCATGCATACACGATCTTAGCGCAGGTCACAATACAGTGCCCGAGCATACGCGATTTTAGCGTAGGTCACATTGTGCCTCTATTATTACATCTGAGAATACATATTACTCATCTTTGTGAGTCTAGACAGCATTGTGCTGATTTCAATGCTTTCTCTGGTGACTTATATATCACAGATTATACCAATGTGGTGATCAGTCCAGTGCAATATTTTGTCACCGGAATGTACAGGGATTGTGAATGATTGCAATCCAGCCGGAGAATAATCTCAACAGCTTATTCTGTACTAATGAATTCATCGGAGTTATACTTATTTCGACGATTCAAAAACCCATGTCATTGTAGTGACGACATCTCATATGAATATATAGGGTTTTTATCAGAATGCTTTTATGTGATGTCAACATATATGAACAATTCACTTGCATCTCAGGACAAAAGAGTTATGCTTGGAAGGTCTTGCATGGTGGTCACCAACAGTTATTAGCCGTTATTCGGGTGCCAAATTCTGCCTTCAACACTGGGACTATATCAACCAGTCTTACAGCGATGCACTTGTCCTTCCCACTCTTATATACGGCTATAATGCCAAAGTGTATCAGGTGGGATATATATATATATATACATTATATAACTATATCTTCTGATCCAAGAAATGCAATTAAGCATGGTATCAGGTTATATGTTATATATATAGTTCAGCATTCCAAACTTACTCAAGAATGTAAATGCTGAGCAAGAGTCAACTTATAGTCATTGGAATATAGTTTCCCATCCGAATTTACACTTTATTAGTGATGGTGGATTCAAAGTTGTATAGATTTCAACGTTATTTGTGGATGCAGTGATTTTATCAAAAGCAATCCATCAGAAATTACCAGATCGGAATATGAAATGGATATGTGTGAATCCTATCCACCTTCTTCCCCCCTTGAGGAAGTGTGAACACATAGGCAGTCAGTTGTTTATATACCTTATAGCTTATAGCTTATAGCTTGCATTCCTTATAGGAAGCGGCTCATACAGTTTTAGGGTTGCAGCCCTACAGTCCTTGGGTTGTAGCCCTGCAGTTTTTGGGTTGTTGCCCTACAGTTCTAGGGTTGTTGCCCACAGTTCTAGGGTTGTTGCCCACAGTATTATCATGTCTATGATGATTTAGTATGATATAATAATGCCAAAAAAATGAAGTTTTTCCAAATAATGGCGGCATTTTAGGGCATGTGTGGTTACAGTGGCCCTATTACCCAATACAGTGTTTAGGGTGTTACTTGATATCAGTAACCCTAATACAGGTAAAAAATAAGCAGTATAACGATTTTGCCAAGATTTTTAAGCAAAACTGCATTCAATACCTAAGTGAATGTTAGGTGATTTTCAGAGGGTACGTTATACCCCTCACACACACATTCAAATATTAGGGTGTTACAGGGTGTTACACGTGTTATGTCTTTCAGGGATTGTTATTTGATAGATAAATATCCATTATAGCAAAAAAATCAATCCCGAATTTGCAAAAGATTACACGTACAGCATTTTGACCGATTTAGTGTTACAGCCAATATGTTTACCCCTATATATTACACACCTAATATCTAGGGTGTTACACGAGATATGACATGTGTCATTATGATTTTCTCATACCTAAATAGGTATAAAATCATATTATCAAATAAAATAGGGTCCGATTTTCAATTTTCAAATCTATCGCAAACGGATTTTACCTATTTTGGCCGTTTTTGGCTATATGTATATATATATATATATACATATCTCTGTGTGTGTGGACTGCAAAGTACAGAAGTACTGCAAATCACTTCACCATTGCACATGACAAATTTCATGGGACAAAAGTGAATTATACTGCATATCAACATCTGTGGTTGATCACATTTCTGGGTTTTACTGATTTAAACCCATGGAGGCAAATGCACTCTCTGGTGATATTTAAGATATATCAACTGTAAATGGATTCACAGTTGTGTCAGATCCTAAGATATATTTGGATGTATACAACGAGTATATCAAGTGATATCTCTATGTTCAAATACATCTGGACACTGCTAGATATAATCTAAGCAGTTTTTACACAACACAATGTTTGTGTGTATGTACGTCCACAACCACCTTTTGTCAATTCATGTATGGTTGCTGATCTGAGTTGGTACATGCATGTGAAGTGATCATCTGTATCAACTGTCAGAATGCAATGTAGATATTGATGTTGCTCCAACGATGATATGTGAGTGAGACGCATGGACAGTGCTCAACAGTGACCAGCTGTTATTTGAGCACTGTATACTGCCTTCGGGTCTGGAGATATCTCCATCCAGCCCTTCAGCATGTTATTTGATCCTGTTCCCTTATGTATCGCCATCGCTGACACTTCCACGCACATGTGTTTGGAAGTGGGATCTATGTATTATGTATTGATACAATACTTGATCATTACACTTGGAGTCAGTGTATTGTCAACATAATGAATGCTAGTGTTTGTGCAGTGTATAGTACTGCTGATTAGTACTTGTGTGTGTGTGTGTTTACTTACACACACTTTGCAAGATCTTTATGGATATCACAATATCCTAACAGCTTATCATGCAGATTGTCAGCATACCACGTACTGATTATATCTAACATGATATATATAGTTTAGGGATTGTTGTAATTCCATAATAATCTCATTACGATATGAGTTGCTGATAAATTTCACATGAAGCTCAGGTGAGCATTCCTTCAAGTAATCCACCATAGAATGTACGTGTTACCTGGAGAGCATCTCGGCTCCACCAGGGCACGACAAACTAATTATGGTGTTATGATTACTGTCAGGCACCCTTTGCAACATGGATTCTAATATAGGAAGCATTCACTGCAATATGCTTATGCTCTGTACAGTATAATAAAGTATATAACATTTACAACATTGCAATCATTCAGCATAAGACGGTGCATGATATAGAAGTATATGCACTGTGTATTAATGATTGCTGTAAGTGAAATGAGTGTATATGTGTGTGTGCTGATCTGCACACACATGTTGTGCACAGATCACTATGCTGCTGATAAGTATAATGCTGATGATCAAAAGTATTTGTGTGGTCATCAGAACATTGGAATCTGCTGCATGATATAGTTGCATGGTATAATAATGCATGGTACATCTCGCTGCATGCGATGGATAGTATATGCTGCAAGTATGCATGTGTGTGTGTGATATCACAGATTCAGCTACACACACAACATATAGTTCACAGACATGTGATTGCACAGCGTCCATATTTATCTGATTTCGTCTACTTATATGTGTGTGTGTGTGGCTACACACACAGCATATGATGCACACCCATATGATTGCAAACTTGTATGTAAATCTGCCAGTGCATGGATAATCATCATCTCTTATGTGCAAGCATCACAGATTTTAAGTAGCATGCTGCATATATGTATACCATCATCGCGCGTCATCCGATCATGATAAATCTAGCAGGTGTATGTATATCCTGTCAAGCAAAATGAGTGATTTTTGCAACCATTTGAAATGACGAGATTTTGATGCGTATACTGCACTGAAAATTAGTGCGAGTAGCGATTTATCAAAGTCGCTGATGTGCGCGCTGCAATTAGTGAACATATCTCTGTCGCAGGTATGTATGGCATATGATATGAATGCCATTTCGTGTACGGAACATACACTGATGACGATTTGTTCATCTGCGCGTCAGTATGTCGCATATCGTGCAATTTTGCGAATGATAGCAGCGTATGTATGCGATTTGTATGCTGTATGCACACCTCTTCGCGCTGTTATACTCTGACGGTGATTATGCGAGCGTAAGCTTTAGCGACGGTATCTTCCGCGCACTTCGTCCGCTGTTTATTCCGCAGCGAGTGTAGTTATGCGATATATGTCTTATATGTGCGACTGCGAGCGCCTGTATGTATACGCGATCCGCGAACCTGTTGCACACACAAAATACAATATATCTCTATTTGCTGCACTGCACACTTAGGTCCTCGTTCGTCGCCTGGACGATTAGAATACCACTCTTAAGGGTTCGCTTGGAAGCGATATGATATATGATATATAGCGAGGCTATTATGGAACGTTAATAGCTCACGCAGCGTATGTGTGGATATGAGTGCAGTGCTTCTTCAGAAGTGACTGCTGTAGCCCAACGCTACCTCATTTTACGCAATGCCCTGCATCTCTTAGATGCCACCACAATTGGGTTGTGAACCCAAGGCATTGGTTGAACAATCAGTATCGGCTGAACGAATAAGCCATATGATACTCGCATGCTTGTTCAGAACATGCTAGAAGCGAAGATGAGTTTTCTCCGAACACTTCCGGTTCTTCAAGACTTCATCTTGCTTTGTCATCTCGATGCCACAACCTGGCCTCTCAATGACAGGTGTCACTCAAGGTGAGTGAATGACAAATGGTACGACTGTACATGTCGTAGTCGACCGTACTGACGACTGTCATAAATGTATGACGCGACTCGACCTGTACAGTCATGATCGACCAT